>PVJC01039321.1:0-16322 GCA_004026665.1 Murina feae | reverse complement strand
GCCTGGCAGACTGGGGCCATCATAGGACATCCACTGAGGGGTCCCAGACTGTGAGAGGGCACAGGTCGGGCTGAGGGACTCCCTCCACCCCAAGTGCACAAATTTTTGTGCACCAGGCCCCTAGTACATATACATATATATATATACTAGGGGCCCGGTGCACAAAAATTTGTGCACTTGGGAGGTCCCTCAGCCCAGCCTGTGCCCTCTCACAGTCTGGGACCCCACTGGGGATATCCACCTGCTGGCATGCTTGGTCAGCCTGGTTGAGGGGCTGATGGCTATTTGCAGGCTGGCCAAGCCCCCCAGTGTGGACCCTCACCCCATTGGGGTGTGGCCAGCCTGGGTGTGGGCTTGAGGGCCGTTTTCAGGCTGCCCACAGCCCCTTCAGGTTTTGGGTCCCTACTGGGGTGCCTGGGCAGTCTGGGTGAGGAGTTGAGGGGCGTTTTCAGGCTGCCCACAGTCCCTTCAGGTTTTGGGTTCTTACTGGGGTACCTGGCCAGCCTGAGTGAGGGGCTGATGGCTGTTTGCAGGCTGGCCAAGCCCCTCAGTGGGGTCCCTCACCCCATTGGGGTGTGGCCAGCCTGGGTGATGGGCTGAGGGCTGTTTTCAAGCTTTCAGGCTGCCCACAGCTCCCATTGACCTAATGTCCCAGCAAGGCTGGCTTGAAGCGGGTTTCTGGGGTTTATTTATCTTCTATAATTGATACTGTTCCTTTAAGCCCAGGCCTAGGCAGGTAACAAAGCCTCCTGTCTGCTTCAACTCTGTGGCTTCTATAATTGAAAGAATGTTGCCTTAGGAGTTACTCCCAGGCCTGCTGTTTGCTTCAGCTCCCAGGCTTCTATAATTGCAACAATGTTGCAAGTATGTTGCCTGGAGCACAGAGAGACCCAGCCGGCTGGCAGACAGTTTACTCCTGCTGCAACTGAAGCTGCCTGTTTACTCTAGCTCCGTGACTGCTGGCCTCCATCTTGGCTAGGTTAGTTTGCATACAGCCGCTCTGATTGGCTGGTGGGCGTGGCTTAGGCGTCCCATAGAAACAGTCAATTTCAATATTACTCTTATTAGATTAGATACATATCACATTTTCTTTATTAATATGTAAGTTGTTTTATATCATGGCTATTGTGAATAATGCTACAATTAACATGGGAGCACAGATATATCTTTGTGATCCTGATTTCAATTCTTTTGGATATATACCCAGAGGTGTATATATCTGACACCATGCCTGATGAATAGCACTGTCCAGTTCTGTGAGATTTGATGGTTGTGGAACCAGCTGCCTGATGACTTTTTTAACTTTGGGATTGCTGGATCATATGGTAGTTTTGTTTTTAATTTTTTGAAGAACTGCCATACTGTGTTTTATAATAGCTGTACCCACCAACTTTGCATAAGCGTTCCAATTTCTCCACAGTCTCATTTACACTTGTTTTCTGACTTTTCTGGATTGCATTTTCCTGATTATTAGTGACATTGAGCACCTTTTTTATGTACCTGTTGGCCGTTTGTAAATCTTCTTTGGAAAATGTCTATTCAGGTCCTTTGACCATTTTTAATCAGGTTATTTATTGGCCTTGATTTTTTGCTTTTGAGTTGTATAAATTCCTTATATAGTTTGAAAATAATCCTTTATCAGATACACTGTTTGCAAATATTTTCTCCTACTCCACAGGTTGCCTTTCATTTTGTTGATTGGTACCTTTCCTGTACAGAAGTTTTTCTTAATTTAATATAGTCCCACTGATTTATTTCTGCTTTTATTAGCTGCGTATGGAATTTTATTTTTAATTTTATGGAAAGAAAATGTGCATTGGGATTGTTTACTTTATATGTGACTGTACAAACATATTAACACTAATGTTAAATAAGTGATACTTTTCCTTTGCCTTATGTCTAAGTGTGTGAGGAGAGGTGTCTTTGATGATCAAAAGAAAGTGAAAATTAATCCCCATTTGGCACTCAAGCATTGCTTCAATCAAAGGTATACTAATCTTTTCTTCCCCGTTAAGCCTCTGAATTTAAATACCCAGATGAATTGTGGTTTTGCATGTTCTGCAGAAGGATTGGGCAGGCTGTGCTGTGCAGTCTGGCATTGCTTGACTGCATGGAAAGGAAGTTGACAGTGGGGACATCTGTAACTTGTATTTTAGTAATGGACCCTCTTTGTTGGGAGCCTTTTACCTGGATAGTTTTTCTTTCTCCCACACTCTTATTCCTCCTCAAAGATATCCTCGAAGTTCTTTCTTGTCTTCTTTGATTTTTATTATTTTTGCTCTGGGGATAGGACTGGAAGAAACTAATTTCTGAGGTGGAAATGACTGATATGGTTTAATGTCTTATTTCTTAAAATACAATGTAGGTCAAAGGAATGAAACTGTTTTATTTAACAGTTATTCACTTGCTGTTCTGTGTGTTTTACAAATGTGAACTCATTCAATCTTCACACCAGCCTGTTAGGTGGGTTTTTAATTGTGGAATTTCAGATAATCAGTGGGGGGAAGCTTGGGAAGCAATCAATCCTTTTATCTTAGAAAGCATTTCATGAAATGAAATTCTATTTGTATGGCCAACCCCATTTTTAACCCCCACAATAGTAATCAGGAGCCAAGGGAAATTGAGCACAAAATCTTATGGTCTGTCTGGTTGTCTGTGGGGCAGTGATGATAGCCAATGAGACCTCACAATAGGGCTTTTATCGACTCATACTACAAGTAGAAATGTTCACACTCAGAAATTTTCTAATTCTTGAATTTTTACTGCTGCTATAATTGAAGTGTAAGTTAATTTTTGTATAAGTAATCTCACAAAACCTTCATATCTAATATTGTAGTATGTTAGAAAGTGTATTTTTTGAATTTTGGAGTATCTTAGTATGATTCTAATTTTAAATTTGTGGAGTTTTCCATAAGCAATAATTGCTTTCAGTTTTTAAACACACACATCTTCTTAGAGAAACTCTATCTCATATGAATGAGAATGAATTGTATTTATTTTTTTGTAGCAGTGCTATACAAAGGCTACCATAAATTGTTTTTTATTGTTATTTAACCCTGTTTAATGTGTAAAAATATTTAAATGTAAAAATACATTGTCATTATAACTACTGAGCAATGACACTCTATCAGAAATCTCTAAAAACTCCTTCTAAATATATGAAAGAATAAAAAGATTATAATTCACACAATACCCATTTTAGTTGAATTTTTACCCAGCTTTTTAGAGTATTTGGAAGAATAACTAAGAAAAATTATGTAAGCAGTGAAAACAACAAAGAGAAAAAAATACTAAAAAGAGTACACTGATTTTAATTAGGAAGTATCAAATTTCAATTGTAATTGTAATCGTTGCTTTAGTTCCTCAAATGTCACATAATGAATTGACAGGAAATCTATTCACTCTCAAACTTATTATATAATAATTCCAATTGTATTTGATTTCTCAACTGATAATTTATCAAATAAATCTTTAAAGAAATATTACAACTTTTTGATTAAGGTCAATACACAAAGGCCTATAACAGTAATTCTCAACTAATACTGTACTGATGATAGAATTAAGTCAGACCAAGAAATGATTCAACTCAATTTATCATTATTCATTTAAATGGCTAAATCCTCATATTCTATGAGACATTTTGTTGGTACAGTGACATTTATAAATCTTAGGCAACTGGGTCTACCCAATATATAGGTTCCAGGACAAATTCTACATACACATTGGTAAGAGTTCAATAATTCCTTATGAATATTGTTTAGATTAGGAAGCATTTGTTTATGTTGCAACCTCACTTTGTGATCAAGAGGTGTAGTTCTAAAACTAATTTTCGCTATATTAATGCTTGCCAACTTACTATTTAATAAAAATTGAATTATAGATAATTTCCTTTTTTCACCCACCTACCATAAGGAGTTATGGAGAAGGAAAATAAAAATAAAAACATGCTGCTATAATGCTATACGATAGGCCCCTTTGTTTTCTCCCAAACAGCTATAAATTTAGGGCATTCAAAAAGAATGCAAAATCAAAGTTGAATTGAAAGCATTATCTTTTTTTAAAATATATTTTATTGATTTTTTACAGAGAGAAAGGGAGAGTATAGACAGCTAGAAACATCGATGAGAGAGAAACATTGATCAGCTGCCTCCTGCACACCCCCTACTGGGGATGTGCCCACAACCAAGGTACATGCCCTTGACCAGAATCGAACCTGGGACCTTTCAGGCGCAGGCCGACGCTCTATCCACTGAGCAAAACCAGTTAGGGCTAAAACATTATCTTTTTTGCTAGGAAATTTAGTTGTGTCTAAAATGTGCCTCTAATACACATAAAAATTAGAAATGAGTCAATCTGTAGCTTAGCTACATATAAATTCCTTGAGAGGCATCATAAGTTGTTGGTCTAAAATAAGCATTAGATTTATTACCTAAGTAATAGATTTAATAGATTTACTATGATATAAGGAAAGCACTTTTTCATGATTTACATGAGAGTTTATCATATTTCAAAATATTTTTGCATTTTATTATGGAACTTTTTTTCTACACAATTATTAGTACTAATTATATTTTACAGGTTATGAAATAATTTGATATATATTTTACATAAAGTCTAAATAAAGCAGAATAATTATCAGAATATTTTACAAAGATGGGATTTGGGCATGTTCTTGGACTTGAATTAAATGCTGAGATCTGTGACTATAAAATATGAAATGCTAGTAACCCACAGCATGAGGTGGGATCGCAATTAACCAAATTATCACCTACAATTGATTGTGATGAGTATCTTTGGAAAAAAGTACCTTGGGAGCCAAAATGTTACCATGCTTGACCATTATGGCTGTATTAATGACTAAAAGAAGCTTGGTGTAAGATGGATTCTTCTGAATGAACTGGAATATTTATTTACAGAAAACAAAATTGAGAAGCACATGTTTTTACTTAGTTCAAGACATGGCCAGAGAACCTGAGGGCTTCTAAGGTAGCCTTAAAATGATCTCTTATTTCATGTAACAACAGTACCAATATTGCTGAAAATTAAACATAGAATTTAATTGTAAAGATTACAAAATTATAACATAGGTTGAATTACAGGCTCACCAAGTGGAAGCAGCTTGCCTATGAGAACACTACCCCTCCCCTGCTTGCAGACCCTGCAATAACTTTATCTAGGGCATCTACCTTTTAAGGGGACACCTATTTTCCTCAACCATTCTTTTTAGAGCTATTACTAGGGTCATATCCCAGTGTGCTCCAAAGTACAGACTCTCACAAAATAACTTACATGCCAAGAGAATGACAAAATTCTGCTAATTTATATTGACAGGAATCGGTGGAATAGATGAGGAAATGAATTCTAAGGGTGTTAGACCAATACAGATGGAATAGAACATTATGTTGGATATGGATGCACTTCACTAAAGATTCTAAATTTAACGCATAGCTGTGTAGCTGGAAGTGACTAACAGTTTACTTGCTTGGTTGACTGAAAGTTAGACTCTATATGCAAGGAATTCTTTGAAATAGTAAAAGTCAAAGGCCGATGGAGATAAGAACATTGGAGTGGATTTATTGTTCATGTCACGCATAGCCATTCCTAATTATGTGAGAGTTTATCATATTTCAAAATATTTTTGTGTTTTTGAGAGGAGCACCTGAATCCTTGAATAGCTGCATGATGAGTGACTGTTCTCTATAGGCCAAACAGCAGCATTTAGTTTCCAAAAACAAGTTGGGCATATTTCCTGAAGTGGAAAATGGAGACATAGTGGTAATTAGAATGTTTGAACCTGCAGGGAAATACAACCAAGAGCAATTCTCTCAGTGGGCAGAATCCCCAGCTGTCCATTTGCCTGGGTAAAAAGTACATTGTATTGCCCTGACCAGTTTGGCTCAGTGGATAGAGCGTCGGCCTACGGACTGAAGGGACCCAGGTTCGATTCCGGTCAAGGGCATGTACCTGGGTTGCGGGCACGTCCCCAGTTGGGGGGTGTGCAGGAGGCAACTGATCGATGTCTCTCTCTCATCGATGTTTCTAACTTCTCTATCCCTCTCCCTTCCTCTCTGTAAAAAATCAATAAAATGTATTTTAAAAAAAGTACATTGTATTAATTTGCTAGGGTTGTCATAGCAAAGTATCACAGATTGCCTGCTTTCACAGTTCTTTTGCCTTCCTTCAACTAGGACTTCATGTGGTCTAAGTCCTTTACCTGGCTGGGTAACCCAAACTTTTATCTGTGATGGGTCTGAATCCTGCCCTTTTTAGTTATTGGAGTTTTCAATTAACTTTTACTATTGGACATGGAAGTTCTAAGAAGTGTCCAGAGAATCCTCTGAATTTCAGACATGGTCTCCTTGTCCTGTTGGGTAGTATCAATGCAGTCACAATCAAGAAACTGAACATGTCCAATACCTCAGTTTCCTCATATCCCTTTAAAAAATTTTTTTACTGATTGTTTACAGAGAGGAAGGGAAAGGAATAGAGAGTTAGAAACATCAATCAGCTGCCTCCTGCACACCCCCTACTGGGGACGTGCCTGCAACCAAGGTACATGCCCTTGACTGGAATCAAACCTGGGACCCTTCAGTCTGCAAGCCAACACTCTATCCACTGAACCAAACCGGTTAGGGCTTCATATCCCTTTATAATTTCTCCCTCCCAGCTTCTTTGTCTCCCCCAGCTTCACACACCTAGGTAACCTCTAAACTTTATAGAAATTTGATTACATAATATATACCTTTTTTTAAAAAAATTCATCTATGTTGTCGACAACTGCAGCCTATGTATTCTCTTATTCAACAATCCCACGTTTAGGGCGTGTTATGAATTAATGAATATATCATCATAACCAAGCCTATTATTTAATGAGAAAGACCATGCTTTTTAAGCTAATGGTTTGAGAATACACATACCGTAAATTTCAAATGTATATAAAATTGGCAATTGTGCTGTTGCTTCTGCAGCTTGACTAAGCATTCATTTGCTGTTGTACAATGAGGAAGAACAAAAGGCTAATAATATTGAGAGACTTTCTAATGAGGCCCAAAAGACAGACTACATTTAAAATACTGAGAGAGAATTCCATACTAGTTTTTAGACCAAAGAATAAAGGAGGGGCTGGTTGATTAACTACTCAGAAATAGAAGCCATGTTAAAGGTGATGTTTTGGCTGTTAGGCTTTCTTCAGGTCTTAATATATAAAACTGTGCTTTTTTTCTAAATTTCTTTTTCTGCCCAAGGAAGGCCTCACAGACAGAATGCTGCCTTTAACCTTATTCTATATTCCTCGGAGTATTTTAAAGACTAAAAAAATATTGTTGGGGCAAAAATGATTGGGTCTCTGAAAGATCAGAAGAAATTTATCATTATTATTATTTTTAAAAAATAAGCAAACACTAGAACTTCATCCACAGTTATTCTGAAGTCAATGTTCTAGCAGGAATTTGGCAGTAAATAAATAAGACTGACCTACAGTTCACTGTATTTTTGGACCTGAGTGCTACTTTCTTTTAGATTGGTTTACCTGAAATTTTGCCTTCCTTTCTATAGTAGTATTATTTATATTTTAGTTTTAAGTCAGATGTTGAACTAAAAAGTCATTTTAATTTAGACCACTGAATTGATCAATACATTTCACTTATGCACATTTTTATAACAGCTTAAAATACTAAATTATATTAAGAATTTTCTAGAAATTATTGAAATCAAAATTCTTTTGTTTTTCTCATTGAAGTTTGTGTATAGGACTTTTAACAAAATACATGAGCTAAGAGTTTGGAAAAAATAAATATGACAGAAGTTGAGGCATTGATTCCAAAATTACCAGCAAGTTGGTCTTAATATATTTTTGTCTAGTGAGCAGATACACATGGTCTGAAAAAAAAATGTTTTTGTCTTGATGGATAGATATGGTCAGTATGCACAGGGATTGTGACATTCACCGAGGACTGCAGGACCATGTTTTAAAAATCTAGGTAGCTGCTAAAAATCACCAACTATGTTGGTCTATTGCGAATATCTGAAAAAAGATGGAAAAAATATCTACATAGAAGGAAAGAGAATTGCAGAAGGGAAAGGCACTATTGATTACTGAAAGCCAACTCTGAACCAAGTGTTTTTGTATATATTATCTCCTTTAATCGTCATAATAACCTCATTACGTATAAAGTAGTCACCCATTATTATACAGTTAGAGAGTGTCACATCCAGCACTTTAATGGAGTGTTTGCTCTCCAAGCCTGCTTTCTCTCCACTACACAGAGTTATATCTTAAATACCAAATTCATTAATTTGCTGGAAGCAACAACTTTATAACCGAATAGTATTCCAATATTATGAAATGTATTAAATACCCATACAAGTCATATATCTTTAATATTAATATTCTATAAAAACATGTAGATTTCATATTAAGGTTTTAAAATGTCAGTAGTAGATATTTTCTAAAAATTCTAATTTTTATCTTAAAGTTTATTTTTATAATTTTCAGTGCTGGTATTTCATAATATTGATGAGTATCAATTTATCATATACTAGAAGCCTGGTACACAAAAGCGTGTGGGGGGGCGGGGTGCAGCCTGTCCTGTGTCCTCTTTTAATCTGAGACCCCTCAGGGGATGTTGAGCCTAAACCGGCAGTCGGACATCCCTCTCCCAATCCAGGACGCTGCATGCACCAGTGATCATACTTTTCATACAGGTGAAAGGCATCTTGCTATTGTATGGGCAACTACATTTTTTTTGCCCTGATTATCAAAAGTAGTACATAACATGATCCTTCTGAGGCAGTTGTACCATTTTCCCCATCTTCTGGGTGGAAAACCTGAAGCAGAGAGAAGTTAAGTCATTGGCTTTGTCACACAGTTATGTGTCAGAATCAGGGCTGACCACAACATGTGCAAGCCAGAGTCCATGCATGTCATCGCTGCACCATACTGGTTTTTCAGTGTTAGAGCAGCCTTGCCAGGTTTTAATTTTTAAATCGAAGAGACTGTTCCCAATATATAGGGTAGGGTCCCTAAACCTGGCTGATGATCAGGGCCGTCTGTGGGGTGACTGGCGTGTGGGGATATCAGGGAGCCCGCAGCTGGCACCCACCTTGGCTGGCGGCCTGGCACTGCCTGCTGGCTGGCCTCGCCACCTGATTACTGCAAGACCCCACATCCTGCTTGCCACTGCCGGTAGCCTGGTCATTCTGCTAGTCTTTCCGCCCTTCGTTCCATCTTTCGGTAAATTTGCATATTAGGGTTTTATTATATAGGATTCTTTTCTAGGAGAAAATGAACTAAAGTACCACGAATGACTAAGTAAAATAACAAGCTCCTCCGCAATAAAGAAATCATTCAGAAACTAAATAATCCGTTAAAACTTGCATATTTTATGATAACTATAGTTTCTTTTAATTAACTTTTTATTAACTTTAGTATTTAGTTTTCTTCTAAAATGACAAAATTCTCACGTTTTAGGTTTCATTCACTGATAATAAACTAAGTCATAATTAATGAACTCAAAGTCAAGTAAAATTTTTAAATGAATTGAAATGCTTCTGAAGACTGGAAATCCTGTGCTGTTTTTGCCTGTTATAGTTTCTAGAGAGCAACACAAAGTTTATATCAGGGATGTAGGCCCTAGGACTTCACTCTTTACACCATCTATAGGTGATTTACTGATCAGCATAGTAAGTGGTTTCTTTCTAGCTGGGTTTGGAGCACTTGCTGGGAGTCACTATTTCGACCCAGCTGCAGAGTCTCTGTTAAGAACTTGTTGTCTTTAAAAAAGCTTCTGTAGTTCCTCTGAGAACATTCTCACAAAGGACGTCTTGGAGGATAGAGTTGTCTACTTTAATTGTCTTCATGGTGGGACCAAGGCGAAGAGGCACTTTCATTTTCAGTGAAGTTTGATGAACAGATCACTAGATGTATTTTCAATTCTTTGAGTCAGCGCTAAATGACCAATGCAAAGCATTGACGTGCAGAATTTACCTGACCAGTTCAACATGGTGCAAACAATACTTGGGATAGTTGCACTCAATCTCTTTATAGTTACCACATTCTGTTTCTGTGGCTATAGTCCATGGCTAAATGTGCTGTATTTTTTTTTCTTTACAAAAATGAACTAAAATTTTGTTTGGAAAGTGTAAGGAACTGTCATAATACTATCTAACTTTGGGACATTTTAAATAATTCAAAACTATGAGATTGGAGTAAGTTTAGAGCCACGCTAACAGACTTGTAATGAATTATTTCTTAGTGATAATTTCTGAGTATGACAATTCTGTCTGCACCTGGGTAGAACATAGGACTCTCAGTGATTACTAAAAGATGATTATGAAAATAACTTTGTAAACACCCTTTTAAATGGCCTTTCTCTTGACTAACGCGAGGGCAAATATAGTAGTAGTAGTATTGCAGAAGACAAACATGTATCTGTTAGTATTCTTTTAAATTAGAAGAATTTTTTTATTAAGTTGATACTATTTTAAAATACTTCTGTACTGAATTTAGTATTGCTTCATGAAATTAGTTTTTGACAAATGCTTGTCTTCAATCATCTCTTCAATTACTGATAGTTTTATAACTTAGTAAAAGAGGGAAAATGTACTAACCACCTTGTCAGATTTATTTCCAAAATATTTGTTTTTCTCCTTAGGAAAGAATTTAGTTCCAGATTATTAAGAAGATACTAAAGAATTAACTAATAAATGTTTACTGCTAGAGTTAAATTAGATTATTACCTGAATTGACCTAATGAGTTAGTCCAAATTGAGTTACTAATTTTCCAACATATACTTCAGTGTTTGTTTGTTTTTCTGCAGAGATAGTCTTAGGGCTTTATAGTGACATTTTCATTACATTTTTAAAATGGAGAATTCCCATTTTTCTTCATGTCATTAAACAAAATAAGATTCATATTAAAGCCAATGTGGCTTGGCTGAAAAAAAGTAATTATTTTTCAATAACCCAAACAAACACAAACCAAACTTCAACAGTTTGGTAACTAACTGCAGTAAGACATTGTGACAAATATCTGTTCCTTAAGCTATGCATTCAGTCCCCCAACTCAATCTTCAGCGTCTGTATGAACCTGTGGAGGGCAGGTAGGAGTGGGACTGACTGTATTTTATTTGAAGAGCAAATTAAGAAACTCTAAACAGTGAAGCACTGCTCTGAGGAATTGGTGCAGGCTTTTTGTATGAAGAAGCAGCAAGGAAAAAAAAAATACAAAAATGCATATAACTCTGTACAGCAGTTTTAGAGCTTTGATAAAATATAAAATGTCTTTAACCCCTTAGCTGTTCTTGCAAACGCCTGCAATTCAATAATTTTATTATTCTGGGGCTAACGTATTTTAAAGCTCAATAACTGAATGTTTCCTTTGGGATACCTTCAGGGTAACTATATATTGATTTTCTCGAAATGCACTGTATTTTTCATTAGTACCAAGGTTTGGTGGATATTTAGTCATTTGTTCACCAAATTCCTCTGAAAATTAAAATGGACTATTCCATTTTAGCTGTGGAGTCTTCAGAGCATAGGCATTAATTTTTTCTATTAACACTACCAGCATGCACTGTTTTGACATTCATCGTGTCCAGGGCATCTGATACCAAATCACCTCTTTGATGTGGTATGCCATTTTCCTCTAGTAGTAAATACCATTTCCTATTTGCTACTTGAGTTTGGTGATATTTTTGACATCACCAAGATAAAAATGTTTTTTCTGATTTATATTTTTCAGCTATAAAGTTACATGCAAATAAAATAAAATCTTATCTGATCATCCCCTCAGTGGAATTATCCATGACATTTAATTATTTTAAAAGGCAAATCATGTTGACTTTGCTCAATAATTCTTTCATTTGTTGGTAGAAACTTTGTGATGTAGGTAATGCTGTTTTCACAGTGAGAAGTGGAATCACTGAAGCAATTTTGGTGTACCATCTGGTTTCATTCTTTCTTTATTATTTTTTTGGTGTTGGCTGCTTTGGTGCAAAAAGCTTTATTGTTTTATTTGTTCCAATGCATGGGAAAGGGCTTCAGCGTGGTTAAAAGAATGGCTAGTAGTTTATGGAAAAGGCTCAGGTAAAAGCCAGATACCAGGGGGATGCAGAGGAGCTCCTCAAGGCCTCTGGGCTCTGCAGGCTTCTAGTCTTGCTTGAGGGCGAGCCTTTCAAAGAGATCCTTGCTCAGCCCAGTCTGGGGCGGGCTAGCCTGCAGAGGGGAGGCAGGTGTCGCCCATTTTCTTGATGAGTTTCGCCCCCTCATCCCGGAAGTGGTTCTCCAGGAAGTCACAGAGAGGAGGGTCTGCACAGGTGGAACCAGGGCCTGAGCTCCACAAGGGTCTGGTTCGGGTTCCTCTCCAAGGCCAGGGCAGCTTCCATGGCGTCCTGAATTTTGCCCACTCATCTTGGGAGGCTTCAGCACGTCCTGGAAGAGAAAGCAGTCACTGCCCTGATTTTGCAACTTTAAGAGACGCTCGGAGCCCTCTCGTTTCTTCTCCACCAACTCGCCAACTTGCGGAAGAAGTAGTCCACGCCCTCAAGAGCCACATCGTCGGGGTTAATAGAAGCCCAGTGAGAGGTAGGTGTGGGAGGCCTGCAGGTGCCTGGTGGCCAGGGGGTTGACCGCTGCCTTCATCTCGGAGGAATAATTCCAACAAATTTGGGAGCTCATGGTTGTTCGGCAATAAGGAGTTAAGGTAGGAAAAAAAACGGTGTGTTGTTAGGTCTTGGAGGTGGTTCCAAAGATGGTGACCGGGTAAGACGCTGGAGAGTGGTTGGAGTCTGGAAAAAGGCATATCCATTTCATATAATACTGGTTTGGTGGTGATGAACTCTAGCTTTTTCTTGTCTGTGGACCTCAATTATTTGAAACTCAATTCTAAATGATAGCTTTGTTGGGTAGAATAATCTAGATTGTAGATCCTTACTATTTTTTATCTTTATTGCTGAAAGTATTACATATGTCCCCCTCACCACTATTAACCTCCTCCAGTACAGCCCCACTCCAAGATTTCCCCCCCTAATTATCTGTGACCATGGGTTCTACATATATACATACAAGAAGTTTGATGGATTACATCCCACTCACCCATCCTCCTCTGCCTTTCCTCCAGGATTCTGCACTCTGTTCCATGCTTCCATGTCTCTGGATCCTCTCTGTTCATTAGTTTATTTTGTTACTAAGATTCCATATATGAATGAGATCATGTGATACTTGTCTTTCTCTGACTGACTTATTTCACTTAGCATGATACACTTCAGGTCCCTTCATGCTATCTCAAAGGGTAAGAGATTCTTCTTTTTTACTGATGCATAGTATTCCATCATATAAATGTACCACAATTTTTTAATCCACTCATGTGCTGATGGGCACTTAGGCTATTTCCAAATCTTAGCTATTATAAATTATGCTGCTATAAACATAGGGGTGCATACATTCCTTCTGATTGGTGTTTCAGGTTTCTTAGGATATACTCTTAGAAGTGGGATCACTGGGTCAAATGGCAGTTCCATATTTAATTTTTTTTAGAAAACTCCATACTGTTTTCCATAATGGCTGCACCAGTCTGCATTCCCACCAGCAGGGTACTAGGGTTCCCTTCAGTCCGCAGGCCAATGCTTTATCCACTGAGCCAAACCAGTTAGGGCTTGAGTTTATTCTTGTGCATGGTATAAGTTGGTGGTCTACTTTTATGTTTTTACATGTACCTGTCCAATTTTCCCAACACTATTGAAGAGACTGTCTTGACTCCATTGTATGCTCTTGCCTCCTTTGTCAAATATTAATTCAGTGTAATGGGTTGGGTCAATTTCTGAGATCTCTGTTCTCTTCCATTGATCTATATGTCTGTTCTTGTAACAGTACCAGATATTTTGATTATGGTGACTTTGTAGTATAACTTGATATCAGGTATTGTGATTGCTCCAACTTTGTTCTTTCTCAAGACTGCTGTAGCTATTTGGGGTCTTTTTGGTTCCATATAAATTTTTGGAGTATTTGTTCTAGATCTGTGAAATATACTGTTGGTATTTTAATAGGGATTGCATTGAATCTGTAGATTGCTTTGGGTAGTATGGACATTTTAATGATGTTGATCCTACCAATCCATGAACACAGTATATTCTTCCACTCTTCTATCTCTTTTCCTCATTGATTAAATTTATTCCTAAGTCTTTTAATTTTTTGTTGCAATGCTAAGTGGGATTGTTTGTTTAGTTTCTCTTTCTGAGAATTCATTATCTATAATAATAAAAGCATAATATGCTAATTAGACCAGGCATTCTTCCGGACAAAGCCATGGCAGAAGGGCAGGGGGTGTGGTGGAAAGTGGAGGCTGGGGAGTGCTGAGGCAGAAGCTGAGGTAAAGGCAGCCCCTTGTACAAATTTCATGCATTGGGCCTCTAGTTGGTATATAAAAAAGTCATAGATTTTTGGGTGTTGATTTTGTAGTCTGCTACATTGCCAAATTCATTTATTAAATCTAGTATTTTTTTGGTGGAGTCTTTAGGGTTTTTATGTATAATATCATGTCAGAGGGCAAAATTGTCCCACAAAATGGTTGTGCTCACATTCCCATCAATAATGGAGGCAAGTGAGGCTCCTTGACTTGAACATGGTAGACTTATATAATGAAGAATGAAAAACTATAGAATTTTAACATAAAAGAACAATTTTTAGAAAAATAAAATTAAACTTTTAAGATTATATTTTTATGCTCAGAACTACTAAACTGCTTTACTTCTTCTATTAACTTCATTATCTGTCAGTGCCTCAGGCTGGCATCTTCTTGCTCAAGGTAGTATTTCTGCAAAGACAAAAACACTCAATACCAAAGGTGTTTTTTTTGGTTATTTTTTTACATATAATTTGTATTTGCACCTACTATGTTTCCACGGTCTGAAGTACTTTTATGTAGTATTATCACCCAATATAAAAGCTATCAACCAGAATCCTTTCTTCATCTGTTATAACTGGAATAATTTCAATATTGCCTTCTCATCTCCACTAATTGGGTGAAAAATCTTTTCCTGGATCATAATTCCTTTTTCAGGAATTCCACCTTCCATTTAATTTACCTAATCGCTTAGAAATGTTGAATTTAATCAAAGTTACAAATCTGTATTGCAAACTCAGAAAATTACCATCAAATTTCAACTAATTTTAAGATAAATTTTGCTTACTGAGGAATGATCTGAAGATTAAGTACCTGTTACTCTTGTGTCATGTTAAGGAAATGCATAAAACAAACAAAAAAAACTCTTTTAAACATTTTATATAATGACCCTTAGAGTCTTTTAAAATTAAGGGGAATCTATAGAGAACTTAATTTAAGATACTTCTTGAATTATTTTTAAGGAAAACAACAAGGGTAAAAATTTACTAAGTGGATTTATGACCTCAAATCAATAAACATTTATTGGGTTCTGCCACATGCGTGGCACTATGCTAGGTATTGTTGAATTCAACAATAAATGAGATATGTCCCCCACAATTCAAGGAGCTTACATTTCAACCATGAGATAGACTTTGGTCTCTATTCTAGGGAGATAATAGTTATACATTCTCTGCACTTTTCAAACTAAGATAAAAAGTTATAAAGTTGATTAAATCAATGCTGAATACTAGCTGAAAATGATTCACTTTTGGCTCCTATCTCACATTTTATCTCCAGTAGAAAAGATAAGAAATGATGATAAGAAGTAGGAAGCTTTTTTTTTTTACCAGATAGCCAGAGGTCCTAGCTGAGACAGGCTGTTCACTTAATATGTCCTTTATGGATTTCAATATTTCTGACTATGAGGAGAGTGTGTGCAATGCTGAGGAAAAGCATGGGAATGGATATTATGCATATTCTGGTGAATTATCAGAGCAATGATTGAATGAATTGCTATGAACTTTGAGGTTTATGATTTATAGTCTAGAATTGTTGAAAGAGGTTTATGCACCTCACCTTCTTACAGAAATCGTGTGAGGATTGGTTTCAAAATAAAAACAAACAAAAACCAGATCTGTCAAAGTGGTGCTCTTCAGATAACCCTGAGTCCTTCAACTACTCTAGTTGCAAATAGAGCATGATCTCACAGCTAGATGATAAGCATTTGTAAATGAAACATACTTTAAGCTTTATTTTTATGAATTAAATATTCTAAGCACCGTTAGCAATGATATCATTACTTGCTAAAAGCATATAAGAAAAATAAGGAGAAACTGAATTCAAGAGTAACTTGAGCTGTCTCTAGAAACAGATTGCCTTTACAGGTTATGTCCTCTGAGCTACGCTCAATAAAAATGCACACATAGACACCCCAGTCATACT
>PVJC01039320.1:0-16317 GCA_004026665.1 Murina feae | reverse complement strand
GAAACAAAGCCCTGTCCCCTGGTAGGTAAAGCAAGGGAGCCTTGTTTTTGAGCCCTGTATCTGGGGGAAGGGTAGATGAAAAGAATTCTCCCTTCAGGGCCTTGGGGGGAGGGAGTATATTTGCAAATCAATGAACTCGAGGGGCACCTATAAAGCAATGTTCTCGAGTGCTACCCCCACTCTGATTTGGATTAATCCCGGAGTCCGCGCGTGTATTAAAGCTGTGATTTCTCCACCTCTTCAAAGCATCTCTTAGTTTTTGTGGTCTTTCTGCAACATTAGCATAACACAAACTCATCTCCCTGACTTCCTGTCCCACCTTTTTCTTTTGGATATACTTTCTTTGTCCTTTTCTTTATCTTTTTAATTATCAAAGTCAGTTTAGAATCAGTAAAATAAAATGTAGAGACAAAGAAGGAGAAATTGCTTGCATTGACTGTCCTCAAGATGGTAGGAATTTTTGTCTGTTTTTAGATGTTTTGTCACTGATGGAACCTCAACTTAGAATAGCAGTGCCTGGCCCTCAGTAAATCTTTGTGAAGGAATACAAAATAAATCTGGTTGGTAACTTCTTGCATCACCTTTATCCTGCCATTGGGGTCCAGCTGGAGTGCTGTAGCCAGAAAAAAAACCCCTGGCTTTCAGGATGGCACGGCCTCCTTGAGCCTGCACATGAAGAGAGCTCAGTGAATATTGAAGGAAAGAAGCAAGAAAGGGAAGAAGTCACATTTGGCGTCAAGCAAGTTGACACCAATCTACTTATTTTGGTGATAACTTCAGAAAGATAATCGAGGTATTGGGGATGAGCACATTATTACACCCTAAACATTAAATATATAAGATACTCCCCACAATTTGGACAAATGTGTTTCTTAAAAATAGGTACAGCTTTCCTTTATTCAAAGCAAACATTTGAATAATTGGACTGTAATTGTCTCTTTGAATATACTAGCATTTTGTCTTTTCGTAGCCCTGTGAGGCAAAGTGTAGTTGTATTGAAAGATGAGAATACTTTTTTATTGAATTTATTGTGTGACATTGGTAAAAAAAGAAATTATAGAGGTTTCAGGTGTACAATTCTATAATACATCATCTGTATGTCATATTGTGCGTTCACCACCCCAAGTCAAGTTTCCTTCCATCATCATTTATCCCCCTTTTGCTCTCTTTTACCTCCCCACCCTCCTTTTCCTCTGGGAATCACCATACTGTTGTCTGAGAAATGCAAATTATCAGAGAAATGCAAATTAAAACCACAATGAGATAACACTTCACACCTGTCAGAATGGCTTTCATTATTAAATCAATAAACAACAAGTGCTGGTGAGGATGTGGAGAAAAGGGAACTCTTGTGCACTGTTGGTGGGAATGCAGACTGGTGCAGCCACTGTGGAAAGCAATATGGAATTACCTCAAAAAATTTAAAATGGAACTTCCTTAGGACCCAGTGATCCCACCTCTGGGAATATATCTGAAGAAACTCAAAGCACTAATTCAAAAGAATATATGCATCCCTAGATTCATTATAGCATTATTTACAATAGCCAAGATTTGGAAGCAGCCCAAGTGCCCATCAGTAAATGAGTAGATAAAAAGGCTGTGGTATATTTACATAATGAAATACTACTCAGCTATACAAAAGAAAGAAATATTACCTTTTGTGACAGTATGGATGGACCTGGAGAGTATTATGCTAAGTGAAAATAGCCAAAGAAAGACAAGTACTATAGAATT
Source organism: Murina feae (assembly GCA_004026665.1). Classification (NCBI taxonomy): domain Eukaryota; kingdom Metazoa; phylum Chordata; class Mammalia; order Chiroptera; family Vespertilionidae; genus Murina; species Murina feae. Next base: position 14,583 of record PVJC01039320.1, on the reverse strand, counting down.
TATTTAAAATGTGAAATCTAATGAAGAAAATAAGTGAACAAATAAAATAGAAACAGACTCATAGATACAAAGAACAGTCTGATAACTGTCAGAGGGAAAGGGGTTTGGGGGCTAGAGAAGAAAGGTGAAGTGATTAAGAAAAAAACAACAACCACACACACACACACACACACACACGAAACCCCTCATAGTCACAGAATATGAGAATATTGAAGAAGATCCTTGGAAGAATTTCTTAGGCTAGGTAGAGATATAACATTTTTCCACTTTACACTAAAATTTAATTTGAGGAAATTTAAACAAATTCACGTGAGATTTGGGAATGTAGACTCCCTGCCCACGAGAAGTTGTTTCCACTCACTGAACAAACACATGAGAGTCTACTCAGTTATAAAACACACTAGGAGCCCGGTGCACAATATATTGTGCACTCACAGTGGAGGGGGGGGCCTCAGACTGTGCCCTCTCACAGTCTGGGGCCCCTTGGGGGATGTCCACCTGCTGGCATGCCTGGCCAGTCTGGATGAGGGGCTGATGGCAGTTTTCAGGCTGGCCAAGCCCACCATGCCCACCCTGCCCCTGCCACCCACCTTGCGCTTTCCGCCCACCCCACACACCCCGCTCACCCCACCACCTGTGCCACACCCGCCTCCGTGGTTGCGCTGCCGGGTCAGCTGAGTTAATTTGCATACAGCCACTCTGTTTGGCTGGTGGGCGTGACTTGGCTGGTAGGTGTGGCTTAGGCATCCTGGAAAACAGTTAATTTCAATATTACTCTTTTATTAGAGTAGATTGTGATAGACCAAAGGAGAGAGAAAATGCCTCTGGAGTGATTCTCACTGTGCTTTATGCTGCATCTGAAAATCTTTGCAGCCAATAGATTCTGTGCTGTGAGGAGGCCTAGTTATTTTCATCAGTGACTGTGATGTTTGAAGGGGTTCAAACAATCCCCCGAAGATGTACTACTTTGGTATGTGGATTATTTTGAACTGAAGACAATTGAGACCCTATGACTCAAGAGAACTTTTGTCTTTCCTTTAAAGAGTTTAAATTGTGGCCTTGCCCATAATAAGATTTATCACCAGAAACAACTTTTTGTGGCCTATAATAGGGAAGGACACACATCTATTACCGAATGTCTGCTCTCCCTATCATCCTACAAATGAGCTGCCACCCTATGAATCTCCAAGGTGTCTGACCTCATTCCTGTGCTCACAATGCCATATATCTCTAATACTAGAGGTCTGGTGCACAAAAATTTGTGCACTCGAGGGCATCCCTCAGCCCTGCCTGTGCCCTTTCACAGTCTGGGACCCCTTGGGGGATGTCCACCTGCTGGCTTAGGCCCACTCTCTGGGGGATCAGGCCTAAGCTGCCAGTCAGACATCCCTCTGAGAGACCGGGAGCCCTTGGGGGATGTCCACTTGCCAGCAGAGAGCAGGCCTAAGCTGCACTCAGACATCCTTAGCACTGCTGAGGAGTCAGGAGAGGCTCCCCCACCACTGCTGTACTGGCAGCCATCAGCCTGGCTTGTGGCTGAGCAGAGCTCCCCTTGTGGAAGCTCACTGACCAACTGGGGGCAGCACCTGCATTGAGTGTCTTCCCCCTGGTGGTCAGTGTGTGTCATAGCGACCAGTCATTCCCAGTCATTCTGCTGTTAGGGTCAATTTGCATATTACCCTTTAATTATATAGGATAGAGACCTGGTGCATGAGTAGGGGCCAGCTGGTTTGCCCTGAAGGGTGTCCTGGATCAGGGTGGGGTTCCCACTGGGGTGCCTGGCCAGCCTTGGGTGAGGGGCTGATGGCTGTTTGCAGACTGGCCACATCCTCTTCAGGGTAGGAGTCCCCTCTGGGGTGCCTGGCCAGCCTGGGTGAGGGGCTGATGGCTGTTTCCAGGCTGGCCACAGCCCCCAGAGACCCAAGCTCCTAGTGAGGCTGGCTAGAAGCAGGTATCTGGGGTTTATTTATCTTCTATAATTGAAACTTTGTTGCCTTAAGTGGAGGCCACAGCTGGCCAGGGCAGGCAGGAAGCTTGGCTTCCTCCATCCCCAGGGCAACCAAGCCTCCTGCTTAATCCAGCTCTGTGGCTACCAGCCTCCACCTTGGTTGAGTTAATTTGCATATAGTGGCTCTGATTAGCTGTTGGGTGTGGCTTGGGGTGTAGTGGAGTGACACCAATTTGCATGTTTCTCTTTTATTAGATTAGATTACATCCGGTCTCTGAACTGCTCATATATGTGAGGCTGCTGATTCTTTCATGTATGTGGGGTTCCCATATGTATGTATATAATTAATTTGGTTACTTTCCCTTAATAATCCCTTTCACGTCTATTTGAATATTGGAATAGCTGAAAAAAATCTAGAAGAGTAGAGGAAAATTTCTTCCTCTGCCACATGATGCAAATGGGACATGAGCTCTGCAAAGGCATGAGTGGCCTAGTTGAGTGAGGTTGTACTTGGAGAGTAGATTTAAAATTCCGTATGCCCTTGCCAAAATGAAGACATGGGGGAACTGAAGAAGCCAAAATCAGTGGAAAAGGTAGAGCATCTGGGAAACAGATAGATCTAGGCACAGGTTGCCTGTATCTGCATGTGAATCTGTCTGGAAAGATCCACCAGGCAAAGGGATGTGGTCAACCGGAAGCAGTCGGGCAATTCAGCAAGCATGCATGTGGGGCAGAGCAAGAACAGAGGGATCTCAGAATAAGCCTCCTTAACAAAGAGGGACAGGGTGCCTGTGAAGAGAAATGCCCTGGTGTGGGTCCAAATTGGGGCTTCTCTCTTCAAGGACAGACTAATAGGATAATTGAAGATAACATAGAGAGGGGTTTCATCCAGTACAGGAAAACAAAATGTAAAGCAAACAAAAACTCCTAATACATTTCAAGAATCTTATTGGTTTGTTATACAAGTTCTGGCATTCTTACCTGCTGAGAGTAATTTAGTCATAACTGTTTTTGGATTGGATTGAGTAAGTGGAGAGGTGAAGAGAAGATTGAAGAGGGCAGGCATGTTAAATGTACGAAGAGAGTTTTGGAGAAAGGGACTCTTAACTCCAGAAATAAGTGTTATTTCACTAGAAGACAAAGCATGTTGAATTTAGGCGTGAAAAATAGGCAGAGTAGTCAGGTTGTTTCCGTTTTTCATTTTGCCTTTAGTAATGACAGTGGCCATTGCAATACACGAAGGCAGAAACGAGAACAACTCAGCAGTTAGAAATGCTGGGTTAGGGATCCCTGAAGGGATGGTGGTCTCCCATCTCTAGCCATCTTTAAGACACAACTCTTGCCTTAGGTATTGTTGTATGCAGCACATAGAAACACCTACCTAAGGTCATCTAGGCATTCTTTACAACCCTGAGACTTTTGTGAATTACATTTTTTTGGGGGAAAAAGACACAGACACCAGAGGTAATTGAGTTTGAGCAATAACATGGGTGGAAGACAAGGTCAAGGCTGGGACAACAGAACCCAATGGCAGGACCTGATATACCTACTGTGATGATACTGGTCACCCACACACACCTGCCTGAGTGAGGCTCTGGTGCTGGCTACACCTCATTGGACAGAAAGCAAGGAGGAGTGTCTTATGTAATGACCTCGTCTACACTTGATTTTAACGTCCTAGACAGTTAAGGGAAATGCCCTAACATTTGTGTCTACCATTGGAAGTGAGCAGGTTCCGCCTAACCTCTGAAAGCCAAACCTGAGAGGTCACCCGGCTTTGCTGTATTCAGCAGCCTTTGGAAAGCTTCCCTGGTGTCTGGAGCTGCTGCCCACCTTTTCCTAGATAAAGGAAAAGTCACAAAGCTTTGCCACTTCTCCCCATGTGTTAAAGAGCTGCAAAAAGCCATTCTGAGTTCACTTTCTTTAAAGACTCCTTTTCATTATTCACATTGACGTTGTCAATTCACAAAAAAGCTTGTTAGAAATGGATCAATTTATGGCCAGATTGTTGATTGACGGGAGAAAGTTTGTTATGTATGAATTTGACATCACAACCGTGCATAGCCAATTTCCCCACTAACAGCTTCTTTCTGAAAGAATTCTTCCAGCCACACTGCATAAACAGCTGGTGGAAACGCCTCTGCATCGATCAATTGTAATAGTTTATTAAAGTGGTACCTGGCAACACGTCTATGTCGTTAAAAGCTTGCTCATTACCAAACCCCGTTTTTCAGGAGTTTATTACTCAAGCTTTTCAAATCATATCAACCTCAAACCTCACACGTGAGCACTCATTGTTGGCATTGTTTCCTTTGTTAGTGAAGGCTCCTAAGCAGGGGCCTCATTTCTTACAAAACGGCATTTCTGTTAGAGTACTCCAGTTGATTCTGCATCAGATAGTTGAAAAAAGTTTCTTTTTTTAATGTGATTTTTTTCCCCCTCTGAAAATGAATTTCTAAATGCTTCTACCTTTGTTCCTCTAGAAATAAATATTTATAAGAAAAGAGATGTCCTAATAATGATCACAAGGATGCTCTTGTGATTTTTTAGATTATACTTTCAAGTAGTTGTACCTTATTTGGAAACATATCTTGAACATTTAGATGCTTGTCATTTTTCTTCCTCTGTTCCTTTCTACTTCCCTTTCCTCACAGAACAAAGCGCTTCTTGACTTACTTTCCTTTGCTTTTGAATTGAATGGCAACTCTCCTTTCGTAAAGACTGTGCTGATAGCAGGTAAGAAGATAGGCTTAGTATTAAGACTGATGGCAGTGCCAGCTCTTTTACATGCCATGTGATTCTAGGCAAGTTATTTTGCATACGTAATTCCCTGTCTCTGTTTCCCCATCTAAAAATTAGGGACAACAATAGTACCAACTTCTTAGGATTGTTTTAAGATCTAAATGAGCTAATATTTGTACCAGGCTTAACACAGTGCTTGGAATATAAAAAAGTTTAATAGATGGTGGCTGCTGCCTTCCTCCTGTATAGCTGGATAGAATTAGTGAATGGCACTAATACTTCTGCATCCTTGGGTTCCTTTCTCAACTTCTGGGGTCAGGGTACATTTTCTTACAAATTTTGATATCCCTTAACTCCTCCATAGAATACTGGCAGCTCTTTTTTTTTTTGGCAGCCTCAGTGGCAATGATGCCTCCTGTCCCAAACCTGATATACACTGGAGCTTCCTCATAGGGGGTAGAGGAAGAAGGTGCATAATGAACTGTGATTCTCTTAGCCTGGATAAGCCCCAGAGCATATGAAGAGCTAAAGGAGCCAGCTGTCTCCTCAGTAAGTCCTGGTTCTGCCAAGACTCACTGATTGCTGATGAGGAAGCAAAGAGGAAACGCTGGTGCTGGGAGGAGTGGGGAAGGCATTTATCCCCCTCCACCCCCAAGATTAGCAAGTTATTGGTTCAAGCAAATTGTCAGGATTGAATGAGCTAATGAAAGCTTTCAAATCCATTGAGAAAGATTCTATTAAATTCCAATGTATTAGTTGTCATTTTTAATCTCTTGAGTAGTTGGCCCTTGAACAGGATGGGAGCAAACTTTCTTGGTGGTGATTTAGAATCCCTGAACCGACTTCCAGGTAATACTCGCACACTGTATGCAAAGCACTGGCTTCCTGGCTTCCTTCACAATGATCAGCCATCCACAGCTGGATTCCTTACCAAAAAAAAAAAAAAAGCTGATGCCACAAATGTTGCTGGTGAAAAAGAATCATGTAGAATGTATCTTTTCTTTCTCCTTTTTAAACATTTATTAAAGATGAGTGTTCTCTACAGCTTAGCGTAACTTATTGTTTTCCCAGATATTTAAGAGGCAATATTCAGAGCAAAGAAAGCAATTTTTGCAGCCCAAATGCAGTATTTTTCCTCTGTCCTCACTAAAATGTTGCTATGTATGTTAGGTACAGAGAGTACATCACTTTCCTTTATTTTGGAAAATGTTCCTTTTGCTGCTGGTGAAAATGAAAATTCTCCTAATCCACATGCAAATTTTCATGGGAATATGGGTTTGTTTCTGAAAGATATTACAAAGTAGAAATTGAGAATGTCATGACATATTTTCAAAATTACCAAAAATGTCCATGTGAAATAGAAGGCAGATTTTGGAATTGCCATGAAAACCATGTGATTTCAAAATAGCAACTTTGGACATTGTTGCTTAAGAACATACACCTGAGATTCTTTTTTTCTATTTTATTTTCATGAGAATAAAACTTCAAATGTATAGAACTAATCAAACCAGACAGTTTTCAGCCATTGCTTCAGTGTGGGCAGTGATGACAGTGGAGGGATCTTATTTAAAAGTGCTGGTATTTCATGAATTCTGATATTTTGATACTATTTGGTGATATGCTGTCTTGTGATGGCATTTCCCACAGTGACAAAGGCTGGGAAATTAGTGGGATTTGACATTATTCCAAAAAGCGCTCAGGAAGTAATAAGTTTTCTGAGATGAGGTAGGTGTAGAAAGTGGCATTTTTCAAAGGCAAAATGGTACCACCTATGATTATGAATCCCATTGGCGAAGTTGGGGGAAATAATGGCTAATCAGTGCATCTATCAATTTCATCCCCTTTGGCTTGGTGGATAGTACCATGTTTAAGTAGTTGCTAATGGAATCCCCAGTTGAGGTCATCTCCAGGTCTTCTGCTGAATGAAATAATTACATTTGTAATTTTGGGGCACATTCTATTTTCATGACTATTTGAAGATATCCCAAAACGCAGTACTGGGAGGTATTTGGACCAAGAATGATTGACAGTGTCTGTAAGTGCTTATTATGTCAAGGCTTCAGCTTGTCGATTGATGGGAAATGATGTATAATAAATTAGAATGATCACACATCATTTCCCATCGATTGAAATGCCAAATCCTTGACGGAGTAATGAGTTATGGCCAATACCACTCACTGTCTTAGGGAGAGATTGATTGCATATCCTTTCATCAATGTGATCAAACAACTAAAAAATCCTAAGTACACATCTAGCGCCCAAATTTTACCCATGTGCCAGAGCGGAACATGAAGTTAGTGTTGCCTGGGTGAGTATTGCACAATGACTTGTGGGTATTGAAGTGAAGGTATTCTTCATCATGTGATACAGTGAGAAACTCACTCCCTGAAGAAATACAGATGCATCTTAATTGCAGAGAAACCCAAATGATGCACCATTAGCCACCCTAATTATAACAAAATAGGAAGGCTCCTAGGTCTCTTCACAAAAGCAAAAGGAGGAAGTTGACAGCAAGCACAATGGAACAAATATCTAGTATGCTCACATACCAGTGGGTGGATGTTTTTTCTTTGTGTAACTTCTTCTCAGAATAATATGCTTTTTAAGTAATTTCAGTGGGTGAGACCAATTCATGTTCCTCTGTGGTAAGAAAAACAGTTCCTTTCTGTCTCATAATTAAATACCAAAAATCACCAGCTGTAAAAAATTTTTATTTATTTAGATAGCCAACCTGTCTGTTTTCCCCATTGGAGGTGGGAGAGCTGGAATGGGTGATAAAATTCACATTCTTTGTTCTGCATGCAATGACTATTTTTAAGGTATTTTGGGGATTGTTATGTCTTCATAGGCATTTTAAAGTTAAAATACATAAAGGCTCTTTAAAATTTTATTGATTTGACAAATGTTTTTTGAGCAGTCACTATGTACAAGACATTGTGATAACCTTAAAATATATTATCAGTAAACAATCCAATGTGGAAATTCTATCTCAGTTAAGAAACAATAAAAAAATAACAACTTTCATGCTTAGGAAGCATAAACTATTTCCCAGCTTTCTATATAACATCAAGCATTTGTTTTCTTCATAGTGTACAGGCCACTAGACTGGAAACCCTATGAAAGTAAGGAATATTGCCTGTCTTATTAACTGCTGTATACTCAAAGCCTAGAAAAAGTCCTGACATATTTCAGGCATTCAGTAAATATTCTTAATGAATAAATGAGTGAATGAGGTATTTGGAATTATAGATCCTTTTCAAAGCAGGTGACTTAATCAGAATTTTTAGAAATTTCACTTTTATAATCTTTCATCTTGTGATAGAATTATGGTGACCATTAGGATTGTCTGCAACATGGTTACATCAAATTTAGCCCTTGATAGAGGACAGGAGAAAATAGGCAGATAGAACTAACATGTAATGATTCCTTCTAAAGGTAGGCACCCTCTTGGGTATTTTACACATACTGTCTTACAACCCTGTGACATAGGTATCATTCTCATTATGTAGAAGTGAGACCCAAGATTCCTGAGAGGTTAAATAACATTCCAAAATGTATACAGGTATTGAGAACTGCTGAGAGTCCAACCAAACTCAAGTCTACTGCTAACCTATTTGTGGGGAACCAGACCTCCATGTCACTCTCAGATAAGCACCCAGAGCACCAGGGTGGAATTATGGCTTAAGGATTCCAGTGAGAGAATCAAGCTATCACTGTTCCATGGTACTAGGATAGAGGTAATGCAGGATCCATAGTCTCTTGTCCATGCAAAGGACACAGAGAAGCTACAGAAACTATGTCTCTGTCACTGTATTAAAAGATAGATAGGACTAATGACTACCCCGAGTGATATCTCAGCTGTCAAAGCCCAAACATCACAAGCACAATGCTTACTCTCAGTACCACATACTCATGTAATCAGAAAAGAATGATTGAGCATTTACTTGATTCACAACCTATTCTAGAGCTACTGTAGATGAATAATATGGTCCCTCCTTGTAGCAGTCTGTAAACAAGTATTTATAAGGTGGTAATGTAAGTGCTAGTGGAGGTAAGTGCGGAATGCTGTGGGGGAGCAGGATTGGAGCAAGTGAATTTGTGTTTGGGCTGGAAGCAGAGTGGAGGGAGTAGGGAAGACCATGTGGACAAGCTGGCGTTTGAACACACTCTGAGAGGGAAAAGGGGGCTCGGTTCCCCTGAGAGGCAAGGAGGGAAGGGTTCCAGGCAGAGGTAACAGAATGTACAAAGGAACCATGACATATTGAGCAAACAGCATGTCATGTTTAGGAAATTGCAAAATGTACATTCAAATTTATGTGAGTATTTATGGTATCTTTTCTGGAAAAACAGAATTAGTTTGGGTCTATAGGGCTAAAATAAGCAGACTCCAAAATGACACAATAATATTGGTACTCCTAACAGTTATTCTACATCCTCACACAACTGAGTCAGTCACAGCTATTAACTGGCATCGATAGAAACAGCTGAGATAAGGTTATCCAGACCGTTGTCATTAATTCCTTAGGGATTTGAAAAGGTGATTTCTTTAGTAATATTTACATCAGGTTGTGAAGAGCACTGAGGTTTAAGAATGGAGTCACTGGCAGTGAAGAAGGAAAAGGTCAATTTCATTGGCTTCCTCTTATTCAGACAAGTAACAAAACACTATCTTATCAGATAAGCACAATGAAAGATAACAGGAAAACACCCACATAAAGATGATCTGCACCAAAGGAGACGGAGGTCATTCCCACCACACCAGGATCCTCAACAGGTCATCGTAGGGCAGCAGGTCACCACTGTGAATTCACCGGAGGTAAATTCCTGATTCTCTCCTCAGGAAACCTAATTCCAGTAGAATTTGCAATATAATTTATATTGAATTGATTAAACAAGCAATCCCTAACTTTGAGCAGAGTTGAACTGTGTTTATGTAAACTTACTTGTTTGTATTTAAAACACATTTTCCTATACAAAGAATGCATATGCAATGTTTGGGTTCAGAGGCTGCCTATCAAGGCCCTTTTGTACGTATTTGGGAACCAGAAGTATGGATAGTGATGGAAAATTATTTTTTCAACTACATCTATTGCACTTTGCATCGTTTCTATAAGAATATGTATCTGAGTTTCACGTCTGAATACTGGGAACCACTTTTCTCAGCAGTGATGTCTCCCCTGGCAAGGCTTTCTTTTTATTGTGCACCCATAGTTCATAAACTCTCTTCACAGTTATATCTGTATAAAATCATGAGGTCATCCTCTTGCTACACATTTCATATTGTTGGAAAAAAGGATAATAACTTACTTGTCATACACGCTGGTTCTTCCTCTACAATTTATATAAATGGGTTGTTTGTAATACAGAAAAAGATTGTGTGGTTATGATGTTAATACACAGGGTCACAGTGATGTGTGTTCTACCATATCTACCCCTAGAATCATTTATTTAGTGTATCCACTCAATGTATTCATAGAGGCAGAAGTTATAATATAATATAAATATACACAGTTGCATGATGATTTACAATATAAAAGGTACTTTCATAACATTGTTCCATGTAATGCTAACAATAACCCTGTGCGTTAGGTGTTGTTATCCCATAAGAGTAACTGAAACTTGGTTTTGTGAAGTAATTACACCCAAAGGCTCAACACTATTAAATGAGAAAACCGTGATTTTTAGGCAGAACTTTTGATGTTCAAGTCCAGTGCTCTGTCTATGATGTCAGACTGGCATAACAAAAGTTTATATTGTCAAAAGACTAAAGGTTGAGCGCTCAAATCAAGTGAAAGCATTTTGTATGTCTTTCTTTTAGAAAATGGAGAATCCTTCTCAGTATTAACTTGGGGTTTCTTTAAGTCCATCCTTATAGAAACAATTGGATTCTCTGCCAAGAAACATTAAGGCTAATTTGACAAGAATGAGGAGGCACTTTGAGAGTTGATTGACTGTTAGTTCAAGGCTTTTAGAGCTTGCTAAAATTGCATCAACTATAAGTGAAAGAAATGGAAGTAACTACCCAAAGTTTCACAAGAAAGCCTGTGACATAAACAACAAATGGCAGGAAGGGCAAATATGTGTATATTTATCCAACAATTCTCTGATTGCTGTAATGTACAAGTTCATTTGGTCCTTCTACAACTTCCTCTGGTCCTCCCACTCAGGAATTTAGTTAGACCTTTGAGGTTTAAATTTATCATTGAGAAAAAATTATTTTGTGTTAACTAAAAGATGTTCAGAAGACTTATTTAGCTAAGACTCTTGTTGAGATATGTGTTTGCACTTCTATATTGAAACTTCCAATCTGAGGCAAAATTTACCCCCTTGTCACCATATCAATAGGGTATGGCAACCAAGGAAAACAGATCTTTGAAGTTGACAGCATCTCTGCTGAAATCTGCAAGGTAAGTAGTAGAAACTTCCACTATGAATCTTATTTTTTTGAGGATCCATGGTGACAAGAATTATTTCAAAATTGTAATTTTTAAGAAAAAAGATAGGGTAGATTTTTCTCTCCATCTCTTTTCCCAAGAAGACATCGAACTACAGTGTGGGTTAGCATAACTAATAGGTTTTCACTGCTCTACTGTTAAAGCAAGGAAAGCAGCCCTGACTGGTTTGGCTCAGTGGATGGGGCTTCAGTCTGCGGACTGAAGGGTCCTGGGTTCGATTCTGGTCAAGGGCATGTACCTTGGTTGCAGGCACATTCCCAGTTGAAGGTGTGCAGGAGGCAGCTGATCGATGTTTCTCTCTCATCGATGTTTCTAACTCTCTATCCCTTTCCCTTCCTCTCTGTAAAAAATCAATAAAATGTATTTTTAAAAAAAGAAAGGAAAGCATACAAATTAACAAACACAAGCCTTTATATATAGCTTTAATTAATCTCATAAAACTCTGGCTTTAAAGTAATTTTTTAAAGAACACTCAACGTGGAATTTTCCTAATCTTTGCATTTAATTAATGGTAACTTATATTAGGATATTCTCTATCCCTTTTAGAAATGAAATTCTAACAAGAATGTTATCATACAATCCTCATATTACTGCAATAATAAAAAGCCATTGACAAGCTTAGTGTTAAAAAATAACCAAGAAATAACCAAGCTCAGGGTTAAGGAAATAACCTCTAAGTAGATGGTCAACCATTTAAATTGTCTGACCTATAGGTAGGCCCACAATGATTCCAAGTTATATTATATTCATGATGCTAAGAATTTGGTGGTATGAAAACAAAATTTTTAACTGCTCTTACTGAGAGAAAAGAAAATGTGACTGGTGCTTAAGGTGTAGAAGACTAATTTTACATGAATAAGCTATATTAAATTAACCAATTGTACAGTTGAAATCAATGGTGATATTCTAAATCCTTCTAAATATTTTCTGTCTTCACCTACAATCACCTGAGCATGTCTAGAATCCAACTATAAATGTTCAAACTTCAATAACCTAAAAATGTAAATGTTTAAAATTCTTATCTATCAGTCATTTGAAATTTCTCCTCTATGATCTGATACAACTAGAAGCTAGGTCAGGGTATCGCAAAGCTGTACTATTGACATTTGGGGCCAGATAATTCTTTCTTGTGTAGGCCTGTACTATACATTGTAGGATGTTCAGTGGCATCTTAGCTTCTACTTAATAGATACCAGTCACTCCTTCTTCTAAGATGTTGCAACTGAAAACGTCTCACATTATTGCCAAATGTACCTTGAGTGAGTGGGGCAAAATCATGCCTGATTTAGAATCACTTAGGTCGAAATATAGACTTCCAGGGTTTCACTCCTTTTTAGCTTATGAAGGCATTAAATTTTAAGGTGAGCAGACGTAATGACATATCTTAGATCACACAAATGATTAGAAGCAGAGGTGGAACCCAAACCCAGATCTTATTATTCCCATAGTGTTCTTTCCACTGCAGCACATTATATCTGAACTAAGGGCCCAGTGCACAAAATTGTGCATCCTGAAAGGAACTGTGGGCTGTGAGCCTGGGGTAGGCACAGGGGCAGTTCTTAGCCCATCTTCTGCACCCCTGCCCAGTCCCTCCTGCCATGGCTCCCCAGTACCCTGTCTGCTGGCAGTCTCACTCCTGCCACCTTTCCCATGTGCTGACAGCACCGGCCCCACTTGCACCCGCTGATGGAATGGAGTGATTGGGGCCAGCTCCAGCAGCAGCTGCAAGTGTTGGCTGCTGCCCCAATTTCCCCTCAGGAGCAGGAGGAGGTAGAGAAGCCCTCAGGAGTGATCAGTGCCAGCAGCTGCTGCTCTCACCCACTCATGGCACTGAGTGATTGGGGCTGGCACCAGGCACCAGCAGCAGGTGCGAGCAGGGTCGTCACTGGCAGTGGGTGCGAGTGCTGGGTGGGACTGCGGTGCGTGGGATCAAAGAATTTTCAGTAACCTCCAGAGGCTTGCTCCGATGAAAGCAACCAGTGCCCCGCCTTGGTCTGGTGTCCCCGCTCATCTGCTCTACCATCTTGTCATGGCCAACACCTGCCATGTTCCATACACACCCCTCTGGTGGTTAGCACAAGTCATAGCGACCGGTTGGTTGGTTGTTACACGATTTGGTCTATTTGCATATTAGCCTTTTATTATATAGGATATTGCTTATAGAAGGTATATTCCACTGACCCATAGACACTAAATTAATTATCTAAGAACATCCTGGGAACATTGAGATCATGGCCATCTGACTTGAGTCAAAAATAACACTTTACATGATTTATATGATTGAAATAGAAATATTTAAAAAGCTGTATTTGCTGTTATGGTTCAACCTTACATATACTTTGGATGATGATAACCAAATAACATCAAATTAAGCATAATATGTGTATGAAGTAATTGCAATGAGATCAGTCTGTATGAATCTCTTGTCTTCTGCCACCTTATTTGAAGCAGGAATTTTTGTAAATGTCCTGACAATTTAATATTTTATAGCTAAGTATAGAAAAAAATGTGTCTAGCAGGAACACTAAACTGAATTAACAATATTTCATGCCAGAAAAAATGTGCATAAACTGTGACAGTGGCTGCCACCTTGGATTGGTCCCATTGGCCATCTCCAGTCCATCAAGGCAATGAGGAAACCATTCTCCTCCTCTAATGAGAGATTGCCAAGAAAGTGAACTGCTACACAACCAGCTGTTTGAGGAACTGAAGAGGATGAAAAGAGTGTGAAAACAGATGGGATATATTTTGCATTGCCTACTAGATATGAATATGTACATATGATATATTAGGGCATCTCTCCCACACATGTCTTTCTCTTGGCACATTATGTTAACCATTCATCACTTTCATATATTAACTTTATCTAAAAGTTATGTATGTCCTTTGTTTGTTAGACTCACCCCCTTCTTTATCCAAGTTTTTACTGAGCCATTTATTTAAAAACTTGTTAATTTTTCATAAGACATTTTGTAACTTATGCTGCATGGAAAATGCTTTGTCTGAAGGGTACATTTGTTTGAAATAAAGTTTATGGTTTCTGACTTGCTAACAATCTTACTAGGTTTCAATATAGTGGAGATTCTAGATAGTTAAAGGTAGTTAAAATTGTCAAAGTGACAGAGTATAAAAGTTTTAAAAGTAATTTTTAACATTTGGTGTGTAAGAAATATATATTAACTTTTGTTGATATAAAAAATAGAAAGAAGAAAAATAAGTAAATAATAAAACACTATCTATATAAAACTCTAATATGCAAATCGATGGAATGTTGGAATGACTGGTGGAATGACCAGTTGCTATGACATGCACTGACCAGCAGGAAGCATATGCTCAATGCAGGATCTGCCCCCACCCTGCAGGCCCCGACAGGTGGCAACGGTGGGGAACAGGGCCAGTGATTAGGCAGCGCCAGGCCAGCCAAAGGGGGTGTGAGTG
>PVJC01039319.1:0-16317 GCA_004026665.1 Murina feae | reverse complement strand
AAAAAAAAAAAAAAAGAAATATGAACTCTGCTCCTAGGTGTTTGCCAATTAAGAAGATGACTCATGTTCAAATAGCATAATCAAAGTAACAGTATTAATACAAATTAAATCTTGTGGTACTTTTAAAGAATTAGGATGGCAGGATAGACAGTGCAAAAGATTTGTAGGGGCTTATGATTTCTGATTTTAACAAAGTTTTAGTTATGTTTGATTTAGTTGGAGGACTGTCTAGAACCCTAGCTGCTAACTAGTTCTGGCAGGAGGTAAACAGTTAACAATTTGAGTTCTTACCAGCAGCCAGAAAATTATGTATGTACATTATTTCCCTAATTCCATGAAGAAATAGTGCCCTAGTTTTATGGTTGTGGAAAAAGAGGAAGAATTAAATGGCTTGCCCAAAGGGCCTTCTGGGTAAATAGAATTGAGATTTTAACTCAAGGACCTGTGAATTCACAGTCCAGATATGCTGTTTCCAGTTTTATAATGCATACTTAACTTCTGAGAATTTAAAATTTAAGCCAGTTAATTAGGAAATTAACATTTTTGTGGTCAATTACTTTTAAAATTCATGATCAGAGAAGTCTTTAAAATGTTAAAAAGCGTTTGTGAGTTACATATTATGAATGGACCTTTGATTTTTGTCCTTCATATCTTATTTTGGGCTGATATTTAAAACTTCTTTAGGCTTGAAGTTAATTAATGTATCCTCAGTTTTTCTGCCCCCATGACTATCCTTAAATATGTTTATTTGGGGCCTTCGAAATCATGGTTGTCTTTCTGTGAGTAAAGCAAGTAAAGCGGAGAACTGCCTTTCGTTTGCAGAAGAGGGCACACTTGCTGCAGACCATGCTACTATAGAGTTACTAGGTTTTGAGAGTTGTGACCAGTATGATCATAGTACCTGTAACTATTAATTGGTAAGTTGTGATACTTTGTCATCCATCTTCTGACCAGAAGATGAATAGCTTCAAAGTTTTTGTCCATAGCTCTTAAAACTTTCATCAAGTTTCCTTGTGGTTTGGATGGGGGAAGGAAACAATAGTAATTGCCACTTATTATGCTCCTATAATGTGCTATGCACTGTGCTAGAGGTTTTCGAGACATTATTTCTAATCTGGACAAGAAGCCCAATTGGGTGATGGATGATTCTAATAGAATCTTTTCACAGATGAGGAAATTGATGAGTATCTTACCTCAATCATAGCTAGTATGCAGTGGTACTTGAATTCAAATGCAGTCTTTTCTAAAACCATGCAGGTTTTGAATGGTAAAGAGGTAGAGGACATTTACACTTCTTCCTTGGTATGTTTCTCAGCACATATTTGGTATGTAGGTTGTAAGACCATCTAGTCGTTTGTCCTTTTGCATGACCTGCCACTTCTTTCAGTACTATCAAAATTTCCCTTATTTTCAGAGTTCCATTTTGAATTTTTGGAACACTGTTCTAAACAGCTAAAATGGAACCTGGAGAATTAACTAGTTGTCTCCAAATACCAAAGAAAAACATGCAGTTGTAGGGGTTGATTATGGGAATAGTTTTTAAAAAATTGTTTGGCTCTTTCCTTAAATTTGGCAATTGATTATTTTGACCATTTATTTTGATTAACAGGCTGCCTTTATCCATAACTGAAGGTTTATTTACTTTTACTTAACCATAAAACTAATAAGTGTTCTATAAAATTCAGACAATATAGAAACATATGAAGTAACTAAAAGTTCTTGCCTCTCTTCTCTATTCTGACGGTCAATTTTGAATTATGTTCTGTAGAGCATAAAGTAAGTGAAAAAGGAAAATTGATGTTAGACACAATTATTGCAGTTTTTATTAGTCGTTCCATACCCCAAAGGCTAATAAAATAGTGTGTAGTTTAATAGTGAATTAAAGTTTATTTGGCTACTATACATATCATAATATCATAATCATGATTTTGTTTTAAATTTGATGTGAATATAGTTTTAGGCTGCTTTCAAGTATGACATTAATAAAAGGTAAAATAACATGGTTCCTATTATGCAGGTAAATTAGTTCTAGATGAAAGAGAACAAATTTTAAAATTTCCATTGAACTTTTAAAAATAGCAGGCCCTTTTAAAGGTATATATATTTTTTAAAATGTATTTTTTATTGATTTTAGAGAGGAAGAGAGAGGGATAGAGATAGAAACATCAGTGATGAGAGAGAATCATGAATCGGCTACCTCCTGCACATCCCATACTGGAGATCGAGCCTGCAACCTGTGCATGTGCCCTTGACTAGAATCGAACCTGGGAACCTTCAGTTTGCAGGTTTATGCTCTGTCCACTGAGCCAAACTGGCTAGGTCCTTAACGGTATACTTATAACTGATACTGGAAAATTTGTATTTTGGGGCAAGTGTTTGATTAGAGACTAGACATTATTTATAGTCATGTTCTGTTTTGCTTTGTTTTGTTATAATAAACTAGGGGCCCAATGCACAAAATTCGTGCAAGGGGTTGGGCTGGCCCTCATAGCCCTGGCTTCATCCAGAAGATTGTCTGGACGGTCATTCTGCTGTTTGATCTAATTAGCAAATTAGCTCTTTATTATATAGAATTTCTTGTAAGGGAGAGGGAGAGAGAGATAGAAACATCATTGATGAGAGTCATTGATTGGTTGCCTTGTACACGACACCCCTCCCCCCACTGGGGATTGAGTCACACTCCAGGTATGTGCCTTGACTGGGAATTGAACCGTGAACTCCTATTTTATAGGTGGACACTCAACCACTGAGCCATGCCAGCTGGGCTGAGGATACATTTCTTGATTTTATAGAGGAAGGGGAGGAGGGAGAGAGAGGTGTGAGAGAGAAACATTGATTGGTTGCCTCCTACACGTGCTCTTATTAGGGATCAAACTCACCACCCTTTGCTTTGGTGCATAAGATGATGCTCCAACCAACTGAGCCACTTTGGCTGGTGATGTTCCCTTTGATAACCTAGTTAAGGTTGCATCTGTCAGATTTCTCCCATTATGAAGTTAACTATTTTTTTCTTTCCATACTCTGTTAGAAAGCAATCATAAGGAGCCCACACTCAAGGGAAGAGAATTAATAAGTTCATCTCTTACAGGGAGGAGTGTTTAATGAATTTGAGAGCATATGTTAAAATCACCGCAGCAATAAATATTTTGGGGGACATACTTTGAGGCCATGGAAATAACTTGTTTCTTTAAAAGTTTCATCCAGCCCTAGCTGGTTTGGCTCTGTGGATAGAGCGTCGGTCTGTGGACTCAAGGGTCCCAGGTTCGATTCCAGTCAAGGGCATGTATCTTGGTTGCAGGCACATCCCCTGTAGGGGATGTGCAGGAGGCAGCTGATCGATGTTTCTCTCTCATCGATGTTTCTAACTCTATCTCTCTCCCTTCCTCTCTGTAAAAAAAAAAAAAGTTCATTGCTCAGCCAGCGTGGCTGGGGGTGGGGGGGGCAGTCATGGTTTGAGCCTGGTCAGGGCACATGCCCGGATTGTGGACTCATCCCCAGTGGAGGATGTGCAGGAAGCAGCTGATCAATGATTCTCATCATTGATGTTTGTTTTTTTAAATCTTCCTTGTTGAAAGTATTACATGTTTTCTTCCTCCCCTCCATTGACCTCTTTTAGCCTGCCCCATTACTGATGTTTCTGTTTCTCTCTCCCTCTCCCTTCTTCTCTGAGTCAATAATAATAATAATAACAATAATAATAATAACACACACACATACATATATATTTTTTTAAAAAGTTGCATCCATTGATTTTAGCATTCATTGGTGGATCTTGTCTGTCATAGTTATTGTGATGATCTGGTGATTTTCTATTTCTCTCGTTTCTTCTACATGTATTATTTGGAATCCTGTAAGGAAGATTTGTGTCTTCTCTCTCATTTATTTAATTATTTATACCCATATAGACTCATGAATATCTATTTTATTTCTTGGATTATAGCATGTGGTTGTTTACTTTGTGGCTCATATTGTTCTGCTTTGGCCTTTGAGAGAAATTTCAGGTTGGCTCCTATATTCTTTTAACATGCCATGTTCCCATTTATTTTTTCCTTCTCGTATTTTGCCCCCAGTGTTGATCAGAGATGGCCATAGATATTCATTATTTGTATTTCACAATGAGAAATGCCAATTAAAATGAAAAATTAGAATGTCCTCTGATCTCTTAGCACATGCTTTGTAAAAGACACAGGGCTAGATTTTAGATACACAGATGAATAAGTCAGTTTACCTCCATAGATAGTTATGTCAAACATAAGAGTGGGGGAATAGATTCCAGACTACTTAGGAGGATAGAATATGAAGGGTTATAGCAAACTAGAGGTCTGGTACATGAAATTCATGCGCTGTGTGTGTGTGTGTGTGTGTGGGGTGTGTGGTGTGTGGTGTGTCGTGTGTCCCTCAGCCCGGCCTGCGTCCTCTCGCAGTCTGGGACCCCTCAGGGCATGTCCGCCTGCTGGCTTAGGCCCACTCCCAGCAGGTGGACATTCCTCTTGCAGCCTGGGAGCCCTTGCTCCTTACACCTGCTCGCTCCTTACTGCTCGGCTCACTGCTCTTTAGCACTACCACGGAGGTCAGAGTTGTTCCCACCACCACCACTGTGCTTGCCAGCCATGAGCCCGGCTTCTGGCTAATCTACACTCCCCCTATGGGAGCGCACTGACTGCCAGGTGGCAGCCCTGCATTGAGTGTCTGCCCCCTGATGGTCAGTTCGTATAATAGTGAGCAGTCATTCTGGTTGTTCTTCTTTAACGGTCGCTTAGGCTTTTATCATATAGACTAGACATAAAAATGACCAGAGGAAGTTCAGATTTGGGAGCAGTGGATACTAGGATAATCCAATATATGAGAATGGTGTTTACAATTGTAACCACAGATTTCTGATCTAGCAAAATTATATTTTAGACTTAAAACCTGGGTATGTGCCCTGGCAGAAAATTCGAACCATAACCTCCTAGTTCATAGGTTGACCCTCAACCACTGAGCCACACTGTCTGGGCCTGATTCCAGATTCTTGGTAAATAAAGAAAAAATAGTCTGACCATTTGCTATAGTATTCTTGAATCTTTGTACCAAAATTCTGACCTTGTATTTTCTAATTTTATATTTGCATATTGTCTGTCAACATTTTTACTGGTTCTGTTCTGTAAATTATAGTTAAGAAATATTTTTAAGCAATCTCAAATCCGAATTCTCTTGAACATTCAGTATATTCATAGTTTAGAAATAAGCTACTACAGTAGTAGGTTATTTAAAATGTCCCAATACAAATAACATTCTCTTAGTGTGTACATTCGATAAAGGAAAGAAGTTTGTGAGTTTGACTTTGATTGCCTTTCTCAATGTCTCTTGTCATGTTAGTAGTAATGGTTTGGGAGAGAACAAAATATAGTTGACACTTGAACCAATGAATGGCACAGTATAAAATCTGCATATAACTTTAGTGGATCCTCCGCTTATGCAGATTCCCAGCTGTTGACTCATGGACAGTGTGTATTTTAAAAACCCGTGTGAAAATGGACCTGTGCAGCTCAAACCTGTATTACTAGAGTCTTGTTTAATACTGATTATCTCATTATAAAGAAGAGGACTCAATTCTTCATATTATGTATAATGGCTGTGAACCTTATATTATCATAAACTCATAAAAACTCATAAATTAATGTTTGAAATAACACTAATGCTTTAAAAGAATGTGGTAATCGAAAAAGGTGATTTTAAAAAACTATTTCTCCCCAAACCTGTAGGAAATTTTTATGAGTTTATTTGAGCCAAACTGACAACACATGCTGGGTTGCAAGATCTGAAATGCTTCCAGCTATCATTTTCTTAAAACCATAATGCAATTTGTAATAATTAGGGAATATTCATGTTTTTTCCAGCCTTATGATTATTCTGAAATAGAGAAATTGCGCTTAAGGTAATGATGCTGCCTCGGGCAACATCTGTGGCTCAAGGCTGTCTTTACTGTAACAGGTTCCAGTACAGCTGATTTAAAGGATGTTAATTGAATGTCTGCTGGATGCCTGGCACAGTGCTGAGGGAGATTGATAAATTCAGAGCATCTGTTATGTTGAAATTTCTGTTAAAAACTAAGTAATTATAGTGGTATCAATGGGGTGATTATTTTTGCTAACGGAAATGTAAATTTTTTAAAAATATATTTTTATTAATTTCAGAGAGAGTAAGGGAGAGATAGAAACGTCAGTAATAAGAGAGAATCATTGATTGGCAGCCTCCTGCATGCCCCACACTGGAGATCAAGCCCCCAACCTGGGCATGTGCCCTGGCAGGGAATTGAACCGTGACCTTCTGGTTCATAGGTCGACCTTCAACTACTAATCCCACGCTGGCTGTGCCTGAAATGTAAAACATGTACTTACTCTTTGCTGATGTTCAGCATTCTTAAGAATTTAATTAAGAAGGAAGCTATCAACAGTGCTAAAGTCAGTCAGAAACTGTACTACCCAATGAAAGTTTTATGGTATTATGTATTTATTAAGGGTAAAATTTTACAATCATTAGCTTCCCTCCTTTTTTCATTAGGATGTCAAACTGAAAAGGCTATTATTTAGTTCATCCTGTGCTTCAATTCCCTTCTTAATTACTTGTTTAAGAGCTTATTTCTTTCTGTGAACTTTATTTTGCTGCTGATTAGAGCACTTTGGACCCCCCCCCCCCCTTCCTTGAGATATAATTAAGGACAATAAGTGTACTTTGGTAACTTGGTATAACCAAAAAGATATATTTTAAGTAACACATATCCTGGTAAGCCTGGGTAACAATGAATATTCAAAAAGATAATCACTGTTAAAAGTTTTACATCTTGCTTACATGTAAATGTGATAATTATAATTTAAATTGTGAATGATGTTTGGGTTTCACCTTATGACATAGTAGCATTTTTTAAAGACAAAATCACAACAAAATTGAAACTCATGTCTTCTAAAATAATAAACTGTAAATTCTGGATCGTTTTTAACCTTTTGAAATTGCTTAATGGAATTGGTCGGAATTAGGAAGGATCTGTGAGAAGTTCCTTTGGAAACCATGGGCAGATAGTCTCTTGTCTTCAGGTCCATAAAGGAATCTCTGGGGATGGACTTGGAGTCAGGCCTGGCAATGGTCAGTGTACAGAAACTGAGCCTAACTTTCAATGTTTTCTGAAGAATGCTTTAATACAAACTTAGAATGTTTGTCCAGTTGTGTGTTTTCATAAAACAGCCTTTTATTTTTAATATATTTTTATTGATTTTATAGAGGAAGGGAGAAGGAGAGAGAGATAGAAACATCAGTGATGAGAGAGAATCATTGATTGCCTGCCTCCTACATGCCCCCCACTGGGGATCAAGCCCGAAACCCAGGCATCTGCCCTTACCAGGAATCGAACCACAACCTCCTGATTCATAGATTTACACTCAGCCACTGAGCCATGCCGGCCAGGCAAACAGCCTTTGATATTTATTACCACATCTTTAGTTTAAAATATTTATCATATAGGGTTACCAGAAGTTAAATGATCCTTTTTTTTTTTTTTTAAGGGAGAACTTCTAGGTAGATGCTAGGGAAGCATCATAAAAGCCTCTTGGAAAATTGCTATGAAAAAATGATTTGATCTTGGAATTAGGAGGAGAGATTTGTTTTATTGGCAAGAGCAATGGAAAGTTAACTCTGTATCCCAATACTGTAAAGGTAGTGGGATTTATCTAGCATAGTTCTTTGGGCTCTCCAAGAATGTGTATCACTTATGTTTTATTTCATTCTTTCCTTGGAAGTAGTTCACCAGTCTCAGATCATTGGTGGCATTGCTTATTTTACTTTTAGATAATTCCGTCCTGTGTAGTGATTCATCAAAAGAGGTGTTGTTGGTTGCAATTTTGGCTTCTCTTAAGCCATTCATAGACTTTTCAAGCGCTGTAGTCTTCTATTAATCAATCAGTGAGCTATTAATCATTCTTGGTATATTTTTTTAAAAATATATTTTATTGATTTTTCACAGAGAGAGGAAGGGAAAGAGATATAGAGTTAGAAACATTGATGAGAGAGAAACATCGATCAGCTGCCTCCTGCATGCCCCCTACCGGGGGAATGGCCTGCAACCAAGGCATATGCCCTTGACTGGAATTGAACCTGGGACCCTTCAGTCCGCAGGCCGACGCTCTATCCACTGAGCCAAACCAGTTAGGGCCATTCTTGGCATATTTTTGTTGCAGAATTTACAATATGCTTTTTATTAATGTGCTTTTTTTTCCTTTTTGCAGTGATTACTTATTCAAGTTGCTTCTGATTGGAGACTCTGGAGTTGGAAAGTCCTGCCTCCTTCTTAGGTTTGCAGTAAGTTGAAATTGAAAGGCCTTTAAAGAAATTAATGTTGTGTACATTTTCTAGATAGACAAAATATTAAGCTGTTTTATTCACAATAAACTAAATCTTCTAGAGTTTATATATTAAAGTCTCGGAGTATGCACCCCTAGTGATACCTTTGAATCTTAAATAAAAGAAATGCTGTTGTTCTTAAAAGAAATTCAGCAAAGTGTGGTTTATAAAATCAGAATTGATAGTCTTGGTAGAGGTCAAACAGTGTTTCATTCCAACTTGGGTAGTAAGGTAAGGGGAAAACAGTTGGCTTGTGTTGAAAGCAACTTGATAGAAAACACATTTTCAAATAAAAGGTTAGCAAAAGAAAAAGAAAAAGCAGGGCCTGGCACATTTTGACAGTGGTGCTCTATTTACTGAGATTTATCAACAGATAAATGACTTTCAACCTAATGAATTCACAGTCTCCTTTATAGTATTTATCAACTGCCTTCAAATTTAGCATGTTTTCTGTCTCACTATATCTTTGGTTCTCAGAGTGTGGACTAAAGGCCCTTGGGGATTATCAAGACCCTCTCAGTGGGTTGTCCATGAGATCAAAACTATTATCTTAATAATACTAAGCTGTTAGTACAGATAGTCTTTGGGTTACATTGGACTTGACATACATCATTTTGTGGTTATGTTACCATCTCCCATTTATTTATTAAAAAAAAAATCCCGTATTTTGACATGTACATATGTGCTTTATGTTTTTTATCATTTATTTACCATAAGTAAAGGTCAGAAATTGTTATTTTTTAAATTTACTGTTTCACTTCATTATTGCTGTGCATGTGCTCCTTGTGAGTGAGGTAGGTGGGTTCCGACTTAAGGTGAAAATCGCGTCATGCTGTAGGAATGGACCTCTGATGTAACCCCAGGACTTACTGTATTTACTAAGTAAATAATTAGTACTAAAAAAAAAAAAAAAAAAAAAAGATTTGCCTTTTTCACTGGGTTGACATTTGCTCTGACGATGCAAAAGCAATGGTGGGGTGAAACTGCTGGTGCATTAACACAGCATATCAAGGCAGAGCTAAGCCCCAGACTGTACTCATGCTCATTGTATTTACCTCTGTTCACTGCAGGGGGCAAAAACCATTTTCACTTAAGAGTGTCTTTGATAAAACAGGAAAAGTGATAATTCTAAAAATCTTGTTCCTTGAGTATTCTTTTTTAAATATCATGTGAAGAAATGAGGATACGCATAAAACACTTCGTCTAGTTGTCTCAAGGAAAAGAAAAGCAAAAATTTTTAATTCGAAAGAACAACTGATAGACAAACTATAGTTATGTAGAATTGGGTATTGGCAGACATTTTCTCAAATGAACCGAGATTGTCATTTAAAGGAAAATATTTGGCAACTTTTGCTGCCTTTAATAAAATTCAAACTTCTAAAGAAAATTAGAATTTTAGAAAACTTATAATTCACCACTAAGAGCTTGATAGCATCTCAGATACTAAATATGACTTTTTTGATAAGATAAATGTTGATATTAATGTCAATAAAAATAATTTTATTATATGTCACAGTAAAAAATGAAATCATGGAAGTACTAGAATAACACATAGATGATTCTTTAATATGTGTGGAAGAGTTTTCTAACAAAAAAATTAGAAAAGATTATTAAACTTGATTCCATTAAAATTAATGTCAAACATATAAAAATGTTAGAAGACAAATGGTACTAGCAAGAAAAATATGAGGGATATTGTCAATATATAAAGCACACTTACATATTAATAAGAAAATGTGCTTGTCCTAATAGAAATATGGGCAAATAAATACATGAGTAGGCAGTTCACAAAAGAAGAAATACAAATTAAATATGAATAAATGTTCAATTTTATTTGTAATTAAAGGTTTAAAATTAGATTTTACTTAAATTGGCAAATATTAAAATTAATAATATTTCCTAGTATTAAATCAGCAATTCTTGGTAGATGGGAGGAACTGGTGTATCTCTTTTTAAAAATGTGTATTTATTTTTATTGATTTTAGAGAGAGAATCATTGATCTGCCTCTTGTACACCTCCCATTGGGGACTGAGCCCGAAACTCAGGCATTTGCCCTGACCAGGAATCACACTAGGATCTCCTGGTTCATAGGTCAATCCTCAACCACTGAGCTATGCCACTTAAGTAGAAATGGTATCTTTTTTTTTTTTTTTTTTTTTTAGAAATGGTGTCTTTTGATGAAAGTGGCTATATAGCCTGAGAATTTTGTGTTTCAGAAAATCCTCTTTAAAATCACCTAGGAGCATTTTTAGAAATAACTGATTTCTGGATTCCCAAAATAGATACCAGGTACAAAAGATACTCTAAAGAAGTATAGAGTAAGCGTGGGAGCACAGAGGAAAGGATCTCTTAACTATTGGCTGAGGAATTGAATGTTTGGACAGTTAGTATTGCCTGGGCTCAAAATTAGTGGCTCAGCCATGCAAATAAGACTCATATAGGGGCTTATATGAATTCTAGCAAAGCATTTATAAGTATTTCTAACACAACACCTGACATGTAGAAGTGCTAAGTGAATGTTTATTGTATTCATTTTGTTCTCTATCCACTTTCTACAGTGCCTGTTACTTATTAGACATGCAATTAAAAATAAATAATTTCAAAATGAATATGTAGTGATGAGGAGCATTTTGTCAAATTGTAGTCAATGCTTTTAAATGTATCTTTTTACCCAATGGTTCTACATGTGCACAAGTGTGAATCTATGAGGAGAATAAGTCACATAGCTACCTCTAGTCCCTTAGAACTCCCTCCCTCTGATCACATTTTATAATTAAAAAAAATATTTTTATTGATTTTTTTTTTTAAGGGGGAGGAAGAGAGAGAGAGACAGAGAGAGAGAGAGAGAGAGAGACAGAGAGAGAGAGATTGTGAGAGCACAACATCCATTAGCTGCCTCCTTGAAAGCTCCATACCCAGGATTGAGCCTGCAACCCAGGCAAGTGCCTTGACCAATAACATTTTTGATGTATGGGATGACGCTTAACCAATTGAGCCATAGCAGTCAGGGCTACAGTTTTCTTTAGAGTTTTGTGTGTTTTTTTTCCAATCCCATTATGATCAGATTCTGCGTTATCAAGAGTTGCTCACACTCTCATTTCATCCCTTTCCCCCCTTTTTGTTGGAGTGTTGTAATGCAGATCTTAAAAAGTGTTGTCTTTCCCTCTACATACTTCCATATGAATTTCCAAAAACTGGACATTTTCATATTAAATAACATTGCCATTGTTAGCTTAGAAAATAAATTTCCCCAATTGTCTTAGAAGTATTGGTATTATGGTTGGTTTGAACTAGTATTCATACTTGGTCCACACATGATTCCATTCAAACATGTTCCCATTTAGTCGTTGTGCTGCTTAGTCTCTTATCCTAGTTTTCCCAACCTCTTTTTTTCATTTTATTTATTTTTTAATTGATTTCAGAGAGGAAGTGAGATGGAGGAGAAAGATAGAAACATTAGTGATGAGAGAGAACCACCAGTCAGCTGCCTCCTGCGCGCCCCCAACTGGGCATTGAGACTACAACCTGGGCATGTGTCCCTGACCAGAATCGAACTCGGGACCCTTCAGTCTGCAGGCCAGTGATCTATCCACTGAGCCAAATCAGTTAGGACCCAACCTCCTCTTTTTTATGTGTTTTTCCTGTTATTTGCTTTTTTCAGAAACCAGGGAAGTTTTCCTATACATTGTTCAGTATTTTAGATTTGTCACTTCGCTTCCTTGTGGTATCTTTAAACTTGTTCAAATTCCTCACGTTTCTGTAATTGGAAGTAAACTGCCAGAGCTTTGTTTTCCTGATAGTAGCTACTAGCCCATGCAGCTATTTAAATGGAAACTAATTAAAGCTGAATAAAATTAAAAACTCTGTTCCTTTTACTCAGTAGCCACTTGAAGCTAGTGGCTACTGTATTTCTCAGCTTATAGAAACTTTACATCATCTAAGTAAGTTCTGTTTGATAATGTTACTTTTAATAGTTTTAGGTTTGATTAGATTTAGGCCCATTTTTGTTGTCAGAGTACTTAGATGGTGCTTTGTGCTTGCTAAGATTGTTTGTTGGGTTTAGGTGGTGATAGCTTGATCTCTCCATGTATCTTTTCACAAGCATTAAGAGTTTTGTTTTCATTCTGAGTAAAATGTCAAAACTGATAACTTGAGAAAAATAGGTATAATTTTTAAAGTTGGGTTAAACTTTAAAAATTTTTAACATTGGGTTAAACATTGTTCACATAAAAGCTTATACACAAATGTTCATAGCATTATTCATAATAGCCAAAAGTAGAAACAACCATCAACTAATGAGTGGATAAACAAAATGTGGTATATCCATACAATATATATTATTCATCCATAAAAAAGGAATGAAGTATGCCCAACCAGGTATGGCTCAGTGATTGAGGGTAGACCCAGGAACCAAGAGGTCACCAGTTGGATTCCCGATAGGGGCATTTCCCCCGGTTACAGGCTCGATCCCCAGTAGGGGCTGTGCAGGAAGCAGCCAGTCAATGATTCTCTCTCATCATTGATGTTTCTATCTCTCTCTCCTTCCTCTCTGAAATCAATACAAATATATTTTTTTAAAAAAGGAATGAAAAAGTACGAATACATGCTATAACATGGACAAACCTGGAAAACTTTATGCTAAGTTAAAGAAGCCAACATGAAAGGTCACATACTGTATGATTCCATTCTTAAGAAATGTTTAGAATAAGCAAATCCATAAAAACATAAAGTAGATTAGTGGTTTCCAGGGTCTAGGGGAAGAGAAGGGAATGGAGAGTGACTGCTGCTAGGTACAGAGTTTCATCTCAGGGTGATGAAAACGTTCTGAGGTTAAACAATGGTGTAGGTTGCGTAACCCTGTGAATATACTGAACACAACCACTGAACTGTACGCTTTAAAAGGATGGATTTTATGAGAATTTGAAAAAGTCATAACTAGGAAATAAAATGAATTTCTAAAAAATCCAGAAGAGGAGAGTGACACGATCATTACTTTGTGGTGAATAAATGGGATTTGTGGGTAGGGAGGAGCTAGAGTTTCACTGATTAGCAATTAGGAAAATTATTCATTATTGAAAATATAAAACCTTTTCCTATGTAATGTATGTAAACCATTTGCCAAGAAATATGTGAAAAAAATTAAAGAATAGCTATTGAACAAAATCTTAAGAAAAGGTTAAATAGTGTTTTTAATCAAAACATGAAGTAAGTACTGGAGCGGGATAGAGTGGTTGTTCTCAACTTGTTATACCTTTTAACTTTATCAACTTTGTGTGTAAAAGTTAGCACTGTTTTCTTATTTACTCTAGTATTGAACATTAATTTTAATCATGAACTATTTTTCTCTCCAGGATGATACGTATACAGAAAGTTACATCAGCACTATTGGTGTGGATTTCAAAATAAGAACTATAGAGTTAGATGGGAAAACAATCAAGCTTCAAATAGTAAGTAATTTTTGAACTAGAAGTTTTTAAAAAAAATTATTTTGATAAAGTTAGAATGTATTATTTTTTTAATATTTAACAAAATTAAATTTGAAGTATTTTAAGGATCATGCATCCATGATAGAGTGGTAGAATAAGAATTGTTCAGGTTAAATGACTTGTCTAAGATGATCTTCCTCATTGAATTTTCTATTCATAAAGCAGAGAAATACATGTTTTAAGTCAAACTTGTTCTTTTTCTTGTGCTTTTATCAGTGGGGTCTAAGTTGAACTTTACCTTGTCTTATAGCAAAAGTATGTTGAGTATTTTCTCTGTGTCTTTTACTGTGTTGACTACTTCGGAACATGAAAAGAAACCTAGGGAGAGGTTCTTCATATGTGGCTTAATTGAGTTCAGATGACCCTTGAACAATGTGAGTGTTAGCTGTGCAGACCCACTTATACACCGGTTTTTTCCCAGTTGACTCGTGCAGTTCATTTGACCTAGGCAGTTCAAACCCAGATTGTTCAAGGGTCATCTGGTGGTTGGGAATCGAATCCACATGTGTGGAGGACAGAACTTAAGTTATTGGCGAATTTTTGACTGCACTGATGGTTGGCACCTCTAACTTCTATGTTATTCAAGGGTCACCTGTATTTTTTTTTTTTATTTCTCTTGTATTATTACATAGTATTTACCAACTCTTAGAAACAGAATTTTATCGGAAAGGAACTTAGCTTTTCTAATTTGTTGTATAGATCAAAATTGATGTTGATTTAATTATTTGCCTATAGTTCATAGCAGAACCAAGTGGGCCATAGTTCTGCCTTCAATATTTTGTGTCCCTATGCCATCCTAGTCTACTTATCTATCCTTACAACCCCAACCCCAAATTAAAAGTAGGCAATTGTAGTAGTTCAATTATTATCACTTCAATATGAGTCTGGGATGACCTATGTGGACATATCTGTGGTCTTTTTTAAAAAATATATATTTTATTGATTTTTTTACAGAGAGGAAGGGAGAGGGATAGAGAGTTAGAAACATCGATGAGAGAAACATCGACCAGCTGCCTCCTGCACGCCTCCCACTGGAGATGTGCCCACAACCAAGGTACATGCCCTTGACCAGCATCGAACCTGGGACCCTTCAGTCTGCAGGCTGACACTCTATCCACTGAGCCAAACCGGTTAGGGCATATCTGTGGTTTTTAAAAATAATCTCTGGGTATCTTTTAGAGCTGGCTATTAGTATTAAGTAACATAGAAAACTAATGATTGTTCTTTTTTATGGGATTGGTAATACACCAAACTGGCAATTCTGGATTTGGAGTCAGAAAACTTGGATTTGATATCTTCATTCTGGTATTTACTAGATATAGAGTTATGGGTTTAACTTTAGCCTTTTTCCTGAGACTGTTTCTTACATCCAAAATGAATGTGAAAATACTTGATTTATGAACAAATAAAGTAGTTGTGAGAACCAAATCTGGTAGCTTTGTGTATATGTATACAATAATGTATATGAAAGCCCTTTGTAAACTTTTGGGCAATATAGTAGTCCTCCCTTATTTTAAGATGGGGATGTCTGAAACCACAGATAGTATAGAACCCTGAATATACACTGTTTTTTTCCCTATGTTATATATACAACTATGATAAAGTTTATAAATAAGGGACAGTAAGATATTAACAATCTATAATAAATCTATAATAATAAAAGCATGCTAATTAGATTGGATGTCCTTCCGGACATCTTTCCAGATGTCATTCTGGACGACCTTTCGGACAAAGTTGGGGCTGCGAGGGAAACTTGGGTCCTAGGTGCGCTGGTGGCCAGAGGGAAGCCCAGGTCCCAGATGCCAGAGGGAAGCCAGTGCTGGCAGCCGGGGAAAGGAAGGCCTTCTCTTGCACGAATTTTGTGCATTGGCCTTTAGTATCTAAACTAATAAAAGCGAAATAGTAAAATTAACCGTTTCTCCGAGACAGGGTAAGCCACGCCCACCAGCCAATCAGAGTGGCTGTATGCAAATTAGCCCAGCCAACATGGCGGCCGCCACTCACGGACCTGAGTAAACGTTTAGGCAGCGTTGTTGCAGCAGGAGCGAAAGCGATACTGTTTTCGGCCATTGGCGGGCAGGCTCCGAAACATGTTTCAATAATGTAACAATCATAGAATCCTCAGGAGCTGAAGGGAACAGCAGCCTGGCCTGCCTTACTAAGAGTAACAAAGTCTCATTACAGACGCTGCGCTGCGAGGTGAAGCAGAGGAGGTTTCGTTACCTCAGCTTAAAGGAACAGAAACCTGCGTCCAGCCAGCCTTGCTGGGACGTTGGGCAATGGGAGCTGTGGGCAGCCTTAAAGCCCCTCACCCAGGCTGGTCAGGCACGCCAGCAGGTGGACATCCCCTGAGGGGTCCCAGACTGCGAGAGGGCACAGGCCGGGCTGAGGGACCTCCCGAGTGCACAGAGCGGCTGCAGGGCGGGACAGCGCAGGACCCAGGACCCGTGAGTGGGA
>PVJC01039318.1:0-16322 GCA_004026665.1 Murina feae | reverse complement strand
CTTAGAGGCAAAAAGACAAATGCTCAGTAAAGATCAAAGGTGATTTCTGTCAGGGAAAACACTGGCCCAGGATGTGGCCACCCACCATAACCTGTTTGTAGATAAATATCTAATTTTCAGACCATCTTTGTGATTACTCTAGGTCTCTGAGCCTGCAGGACTGCCATGCAGGCCTCCGCTGAGCTTTTCAGGCTAGCATGTGGCTCTTTTGTCCACAATAATTATTCTTTGAAAGCATGGAAAATGATAATTTAATAAAAATATTGAATGAGTGAATGTATTAAGTAATGGATCAATAAATTTTGGAGTTAACTAGTAGCATCCTTCTTGTATTTCCATAGATTACTAGTGATAGTGATGACTAGCTCTGATAGAAAGCTCTCTGGTTATTTCCTGTGTAAAAATATGGTAGCTGCAAAGAAATCATCACCTTCAACATTCCACCAATATAATAAAATTTATCAGTGAAAGAATTGCTCAATAATTAGTCCAAGCATACAGCCCTAGCTTTTTATGCTTCGGCATGTTATGTGTAAAAGACTTTTTATAACTACTTTTCCTACCTTGGCAAACAAAAGATTACAGAAGACAGATGTTCCCATTTCTAGACATCAGGCTCCAATAACAATTTTAGTCAACATCTCTTCAGTTTTGATTTTGTTATTGAGTCATAATTCTATCATTATCAGGCCTTAATCCACTGTTAGAAAGAAATGGGAAATCAATCTAAATCCAAAGTGATAGTATGTCTTATTAAAGTTTTCAACCTTGGCATTATTGGCATTTTAAGCTGGAAAATTATTTGACATGGGGTGGGGGGCTACCTTGTGCATTTTAATATGTTTACCAGCATTCCCACTTCTATCTGCTAGGTGCCAGTAGTAACCCTTGTCTCAGTGTGACAAGCAAAATATTGTCAAATATTCTGTCAGAAGCAAAATTGTCCCTATTGAGAACCACAAATATAAAAGTAATATAATTACTATACTATCTGAAAGAAAAAATATATTTCTAATAACATCACAGAAAGCACAGAATTTTAACATTGGAAGGGTCTTAAAAACACAGAAGATAATTTTCTCATTTTAGTAATGAAGTAATTGAAGGTCAGAGAACATGGAGACCTCTTCACAAACAAAGAGTGAACTAACTGACAGTTATCTCATATCCAAATTTCTTGAACTCTACATATGGTTTGAGCTATCACAGCATGCTCAAATTAGTAAATCCTTTTAGCATTGTTATAGTTTTCCAGTAGGCCACTTGGATTGCCACCTAAAATTGGTTGATTGGCTAACCTCCTATCAGGACTGGCTGCATGTTTGTAGGTTGCAGTACAAAATTAAAATGTAAGACCTCCATTCTAAAAGACAAAAAAATATTGTTAAAGCTTTTTTTCTTCCTTTTCATGGTTGCTCTTGACCTGTCATAGTGCATTTTATTTTATTTCTAATAAGGCAATCACTCAAGGATGAGGATACTACAAGCCAGAGGCCTGCCCCATTACTTCATGCATGTCCATCATTTGCTGTGTTCTCACTCCTGCTAACCACTGGATAAACATACCAAGCCCTTCCAGAGGTAGAAAAGAAGTTGACCAAGGCATCTCTCTTTCCCACAACTCCACCCACAGTGAATGATGGAGCCCAAAAGGTGATTGAGAGTGGTCGATGAGCAGAGGCTCACTCACCAAAGCCATGATACTGTCACCCCAGGGCAGGAATGGCTGACACCACGCTCCAGTCTATGACTCTACTTTTTCCACAGGGGGCAGAAGGCAGCAGTAGTTGCTCTGCAGCCTTGGGTACTGAGAAGTTATCCTACGAGGCAAAGATGCAATGAGAGGAAGGGTTACATGTGAGACTAGGCTCTAAACTCCTGTCACCTGTTCCATTGTATTTTTGAATTTGATGTAAAAACACACAATTCAAGGATAAATTTTAAGGTGGCAACTTTAGAACATCAAACATAAGTATTGGACCCCTTTCTGACTGAGGAGCTTTATATCACTTCACTGGGAGTATGACCATGAATCAGAATGTAAAATTTACCAATACACAGCTGTCTAAAATGACAATTCTAAAAAGCAAATTGAGCAATGTTATATTTCATCAAAAAAAATTATTGCCTTTTATTTTTGGTCATGATCCACTCTGCAGTCATGTTGAGCATTTAAGGCCTCGGGGAAATTCTTTGAAAAGTACATTTTATTATGGCATTATGATTCCTTGCAAGTTTTTGAACTGTAAAAAATACACCAAATCAACTATAAATTACACACAATTCTGCATGTTTTCATCATATCCAGTAGAAGAGAAATATAATAGTGCCACCTTATCCATTGGTGATCCTTGTTAAGATTCCAAGTGATTTCCTGAAACCTCAGATAATACCAAACTATATGTTTATGCTTTGTTTATTCTATAGATACATATCTATGATAAAATTTAATTTATAAATTAGGCACAGTGAAAAATAACAATAACTATGAATAAAATATAAGAGTTATAAAAGGTATATGAATGTGGTTTCTCTCTCTCTCTCTCATAAACAATCTGATAACTGGTGACTAATGGGCAGGGCAGGTAGCATACACAGCTGAATATACTGGACAAAAGGATGACTCACATCCTAGGCAGAATGTATTGGAGTGACATGAGATTGTATTATGTTACTCAGAATGACATGCAATTTAAAACTTATGAATTTATTTTTGGAAATTTTACTTAATATTTTCAGGTCATGGTCTACCATGGGTAACGGAAACCATGGAAAATGAAATTGCAGATGAAAAGAGATGGTAAATTACATAAGTTTCATGAATATATATATATATATATATATATATATATATATATATATATATTCTAATATGCAAATAGACCAAACGGCAGAACAACCAAACAACCGGTCGCTGTGACATGCACTGACCATCAGGGGGTGTGGGATGAAAATGGAGGGATGGTGGAGCAGGTGAGCAGGGGTGCCAGACCAAGGTGGGCACCAGTCACTGTCATCAGGGACAGCCTCTAGTGGTTACTGAAAATTCTTTGCTCCCACGCACCAAGGTCCTACACAGCATTCGTATCTGCTGCTGGTGCTGACCCTGCTTGCACCCATTGCCAGCATCAGAGCCATGGCTCACACCCTCTTCCAGAACCCAGCACTGGCCCTGATTGCCCCTCAGGGTTTTTCCATTTCCTCCTGCTCCTGAGGGGTGATCAGGGCCAACAGCTGCCTCTTATACCCGTTGTTGGTGATGGCCCCACTCGCACCTGCTGCTGGCGCCCGAGCCGCTGCTAGCACCCACTGCTTGTGGCCGGTGCTGTCAGCGCATGAGAGTGGCAGTGGCAGGAATGGGGCTGCTGGCAGAAAGGGGACAGAGGGAGGGTCGAGGAGGGAGGGGCCAGGCTGGGGTGGGAAAGATGGGCCAAGACCTGCCCCTATGCCCACCACAGCCCCATGGCCCACAGTTCCTTTCAAGTGCATGGTTTCATGCACTTGGCCCCGAGTTTGTAATAAGAGAAAGTATTTCAAACTTTGGGTCTCATGGTCTGAGCATAGGGCAGGAAATAAGAGAATTTGTATTTTTTCTTTTCTATAAATCTGACACTTAACCTCTGGTTCAATTTGTGTAAACCTAGAGAAAACTATAAACAAAATAAAAAGTTTGGAAAATGTGATAATATATTCAACTATTTGTTTAGACAGCATCACAAATCATTTGAATGTAGGCTTGGGGATGTTACATTAATTTTCCATCCACATTCAAATGATTCTAATGGCTAAGACAATACTTACAGATATGGCTGTCAACTCAGTTCTGGAAATTCTACCAATATGATTATAGCTCATCAAGAAGTTTGTTAACATATTATCTGGAGAAGTTAAACCTAGAAGGGAGACAGGGTTTGTTTGATGATTACTTTCCCAGAGCAAGGGTGAAAAATCTACCAATAGTCTTTCATTTGCAAGTGAAACCTAGTTCACTTTGAGTCTGCTTGGTTCTATAAGAACTACAAAAGCAGTTGATAGTGTTTACATGAGAGGCTAACAGCGGGCTACTGTAGAAACTTGGATTCTAAGTAATTGGCATGGAAAATTAATTCAACTCATTAACAGGTCTCTGAAACAAAGCCCTTTGAAAACCAGCTTGATGGTTTCATTTAATAAGTATTAGACACTTCTAGGCAACTCCACCAGAATCAGCTTTCATTTTCCTCTTGTTCCTTGTAGCCAATCTCCGTTGCCTGTCGTTGCTGTGGAGAGGAAACACTTTATAGGAGAACCAGCAGCAGACAATTGAATGTATGTATGGGCAAACACAAGGTATATTTTGCTCTCAAAAATTATGGTGGTTTCCCAGCCAAATTTTTTAGAATAGGGAATAGTTAGAAAGGCTCTGTAGCAAAATAAAGATTGTTTCTGGGACTGCAGCTATTGACATGAAGATCCCACCAAAGACTGTCAGTGTCTAGCAGCATTTGCATGGATGTTGGCTATAGGGATATAAGTGACCCGACACCAATGTTTACTGTTTGTCCAGACATCTCTTATAATAGTTTGATGAAACAAAAACATTCACAGAATATGAGAGCTGAAGAGTCCTATGAGATTATTAAATTTTCCAGAGGATCCTGAAAAGTACTGTTAGACGCACCTCTCACTGACACCAGAGAGGTGTTTGTTATCAGACAGCCCCCTGTGTCAGTGGGAGAGGGCTGTCCTCAACCTGATCCTTGTTTTCTCATAGAAATGAATTTATGCACCTTGACTGTGTTGTGAAAATCCAATTTATTAAAGCATGCACCTTTATTGTTAAAGCAAAACAAGAAAAGTTATACATCTGGCTTATGATGCACAGATGGGCTCACAGATAACCTGAAGAGCAGGTTGGGTGGGAGTCCAAGGTGTTATAAATCCCTGAGTCTATAGGTCTCACAATCCCTTTGCTGACTATTTTGGTATAGATTAATTCTCTAGGTCTCTTTTTTACTTTGTTGTGGCCTTCCCAGAATTGATGAGAAGCACCTGGCAGCTTTATCATGCCAAGCCTTGAGACTGCTGGCTTCTCTGCTTAGTGAGTCAAACTGCCCTTTTTTTTCTTTTCCCTTTCCCCATACCTTTCTGCATTCTCTCATTAGGGAGGTTTTTAACCATTTTCCCTCCAAGTCCTTGTTTGGGGAAGATAATGGCCTGTTAGTTACAAGCTGGCTGCAAATTGCCCATACTGTTTGGCCTTGTTTTGACTTTCCTATCTCAGTTTCCCTATTCCCCCTGCCTTGGAATCCTGTAACAATAGCATTAACCACTGAAGGTCACATTATAATTCAAATCTCTTAAGTCTGGCACAACCTAAAATTCCTGCTGAGGACTTGATTCTTGAAAAGGCAGGCTAGTGTAAAGTCGGTAAAGGAAAGAGAGAAAATAGTTTTGAGTAGGCATATGCATCAACTCAGTACTCTAGCAACTTGGGGGCACTCCACCCAAAGGGTAATGGAAAATTGAAGCAATTAGGTAACACCGTTCAAAACATGTTCATTTGAAATAGCCAGATAATGGGAGCAATATTTTTTTGCCTTGAATTATTTTGACAGTTGTCTCTTACTTTATAGTGTGTATACACTGAGCCAGTCAGAATGATCATACTTATAACTACTTGGCCTTATTCTGATCTCCTCCCTTGTAAAATAGTTATCAGTGTTGTCCGACTTGGACCAGGACCAAGGCTAGTCTGTTGGACTGGTCTGGAAATGAGTTTTTGTGAAGTCATGAGAAAAGCATTTTGGAGACTCATACATAGAGGATTTAAGGTATAGTGACAAGAATTTTTAAAAATATTTTTTTATTGATTTCAGAGAGGAAGGCAGAGGGAGAAAGAAATAGAAACATCAATGATGAGAGAGAATCATTCATGATTGGCTGCTCACTCTCCATTGAGGATCAAACACACAACCCGGGCATGTGCCCTGACCAGGAATTGAACCATGACCTCCATGGCAGCCGACAACGATAAGATTGAATGGAAAGTTTCACAGGGCATAGATGCCCCTGAAGAGACTGCCGCATTGGCTCATCCACAACCAGGTGGCTTAGCTTCTTCTTGCTGTGGAAGAAGTCCAGCTTCTAGAGCTGCAAATCCATATTTGCCTCAACAATCCCAGGAGGAGGACCAGAACCCAGATTTGCTGTGCCATTAGCCTGACATCCATCCAAAGTTCTAATAGTTTAGCACAGTCTCTATTCCCATTCAGGCCCTTCTCCGTTCTGCACTTGGGCACTTGCAGCTGCCACACCCAGGCTTACAAAGGCTGTTATGAGAAAGTGCAAGAAGGAACCTTATACCTTCTTTAAATTTTTATTATATTTTCTTGGGCTTGGGAAAGAGTAGGTTTTCTTTCAAACTTTCTGATCTTCTTACTTTTTTGCAAGATTGTGCTGGGTCCTCTCCTATCCAATCCTTTTCCTGAATCTTCCAGGGATATGTGCCCTTATCCTATAAATTTGATCATCTGGTTTCTACTGTGCATGCCTCAGTAGCAGGACTTCTCCCTGCACCATTTGGCTTCTGCTGCCCAAGTGCCCAACAAAGGAATTTACCTCTTGCTGTTTTAACCCTTCCCCTGTTAATCTATGGCAAGGGACTTATTATTCCCTGGGAAGATTGGAAAGCTGGCTTTCCTACTTATTCTGGAATTTTTCATTTGGCAGATGAAGATGAAGCTGTCCCTAGGGGTGTCTGTGAAGTTGCACCTTCCTAGTTAATCCAGCTTAATTAGCTATCTAGATCCCTTCATTTCCTCAATATCTAACTAGCTACCTACCAGTAAAGGCAACTTGGAAGAGGTGTGGGAAAGAGATTGCAGTGCTCTGTAAGATGTGATTTTCCCCAGTTCCTCTAACCCCTTAGGAAAAGTAATTAAAATATTTAAAAAATTAAACTATGTGATTTTTCTATTTTTTAAGAGTAGCTTATGGGCCCAAATGAATTATGCATCACTAATCTTCAATTGCCTACACACACACTCACACAAATTGCCCTTGTATATTTTATACTACCCTAGTATGCAGTACTTCTATCAACTTCATATTATCGGTACTTATTTTTGTAAGGATTCTTTGCTTAGGTCACATATTCATTTTTTTTGGAGTGATGCATATCATAACTATGTAATGTTACCTGTTGCCAAAGGGAAATTTTAAAGTTATTATTATTGTTATTGTTGTTATTGTTATTACTCTACTAGGGGGTCCCTCAGCCTGGCCTGTGCTCTCTCACAGTCTGAGACCCCTTGGGGGATGTCCATCTGCTGGCCAGCCTGGGTGAGGGCTTGATGTCTGTTTGCAGGCTTGCCAAGCCCCCCAGTGGGGACCCTCACCCCATTGGGGTGTGGCAAGCCTGGGTGACGGGCTGAGGGCCTTTTTCAGGCTGCTCACAGTCCCTTCAGGGTTTGAGTCCCTACTGGGGTGCCTGTGAAGCCTGGGTGAGGAGCTGAGGGCTGTTTTCAGGCTGCCCACAGTCCCTTCAGGGTTTGAGTCCCTACTGGGGTACCTGGCCAGCCTGGGTGAGGGGCTGAGGGCCGTTTTCAGGCTTTCAGGCTGCACATAGTTCCCATTGACCCAAGGTCCCAGCGAGGCTGGCTGGAATCAGGTTTATGGGGTTTATT
Organism: Murina feae; assembly: GCA_004026665.1. Taxonomy (NCBI): domain Eukaryota; kingdom Metazoa; phylum Chordata; class Mammalia; order Chiroptera; family Vespertilionidae; genus Murina; species Murina feae. The sequence continues at coordinate 8,655 of PVJC01039318.1, read as the reverse complement.
TATCTTCTATAACTGAAACACGGTTGCTTTGAGCTGAGGCCTAGGCAGGTAAGGAAGCCTCCTGTTTGTTTCAGCTCTGTGGCTTCTATAATTGAAGCATTGTTACTGTGAGCAGAGGCTCAGCCAGCCTAGGCAGGCAGTTGCAACGGAAGCCTGCTGTTTACTCTAGCTCCATGACTGCCAGCTACCATCTTGGCTGGGTTAATTTGCATACAGCCGTTCTGATTGGCTGGTGAGCATGGCTTGGCTGGTGGGCGTGGCTTAGGCATCCCAGAGAGATGGTTAATTTTCATATTCCTCTTTTATTAGATTAGATACATATGTTTGACTTTGTCTTTGCATCAAGTTAAGAAAGACCTACTCTTCCTTCATACTATTTTATTGAGGATTATGTTATAATGAAGCATTTGAGGGCACACAAAAATATAGCATTCTAATGCATACTCACAGCAAAGACTTGTGGATCCTGTACACTTCATAAAAATTATCCAACTAAAGCTCCCCAAATACCAGTATACAGACTAGCTACATCAGAGTCACATGAGGAATTAGTTGCAAAGTCAGATTCCTAGTCCCCCACACTGGGCCAATTGAACTAGATTCTCTGAGGGTAGGGCTTGAACAGATTTAAAGAGAGTACCAGTAAGTGACTTGCTTAAGATGCTCCAATAAACAGGGATTGGAGAAGAGATTCAACAGATCCAGCTGATTACAAATTCTGTACTATTAACCTCATTGTACTGTCTGCAGAAAAGATTGCCACAAGTTAACTTACATGGGGCAGGCCTGAGTTAAAAGTCAGGAGTAAAACTATCACTTTTACTTTCTTGTTCTTTCTTTAGTGATTAAAGTATTACATATATGTCCTCACCCTCTCATTGTCCTCTGCCCCCACTCATGCCCTCACCCCCCTGGTGTCTGTATCCATTGGTTAGGCTTATATGCATGCATACAAGTCCTTTGGTTGATCTCTTCTCCTTTCCCCCACCCCTTCTCTGCCTTCCCACCTTCCCTCTGAGTTTTGACAGTCTGATTGATGCTTCTCTGTTTCTGGATCTGTTTTACTTTCAAACAGCATTTCCCTGTTGGAGGAAGCTGGAAAACATACTGGCAGAATTTAGAATTGGACTATTCATTTTTTTCTGTGAGAAAAAAATAAATTCCCTGTAAATGGACTTGTCATGGTGTTTTTTATTTGCTATTTATAATTATTAAAAATAAAGACAATTAAAATGTAAATTATCAGCATGCATCTACTATTAATTTTTGTATTGTGTAATGCCAGTTTAAATACAAGTATAAATTGTATGCAGAATTGTTTTTATTACCAACTTCTCATTTTATAGTTTGTACAAACATATGTATTTTCTTCTTACCAGCATTCTGGAAATGCTTTACAAAACTCAACTCTTTTGAATTCACTTCTTGATAGGTACACATTCTACCAACACTCTCACTCTCTACTTTGGGCTTCCTCATGAGTAAGTACTGAAAAGAAAAAAAAATATTATGGATCACTCTACATTTTCCTTTGTCATTATTCTATGTCATCATCATCAGTGAAAGAAGTTGGCTACACAAAAGAATAATATTAGTAAGAAAGAATATGTTAAGTTTTATGATTGTTCTTGTTTCTTAGAATGTCATTGTCTTCTTTGTGTTTGATGCACGTTCTGGTGTGAAAGGAGAATGTTTCCTTTAGGGACAGGCTTATTCATTCATAGCAACATAATTCAATTAACATACTTGCTTTGAGTCTTCCTGACTTCCCATATATTGTTGGACTAACAGCAATCTGTAGTCCTTTAAAAAATTATCTTTATGATTGAAAGTAATACAGATGTCCCCCATTTTCCCCCATTAACCCTTCCACCCTTCACCAACCCCCTAGGCCTATGAATCTCCCACTCTCATGACCTTATTTAATCCTGATTATCTCCAAAGACCCAATCTCCAAATACCATCACATTGGGGACAGGCTTTTAACATATGAATTTTGCAGGAACACAAGCATTCAGTCCACAACATTTCACTTCTCGCCCCCCAAAATTTGCATGTTTCTCATGTGTAAAATACATTAATTTTATCACAACAGCCCTCAAAATTTTAACTCATTCCAGCATCAATTCTAAAGTTGAAGGCCCAATGTCTCATTAAAGCATCATCTAAACTAGACATGGGTGAAAGTTAGAGGCATGCTTTATCTTGAGGAAAAATTCCTTTTCATTTATGAACCTATGTAACCAGACAAGTTGTGTGCTTCCAAAATTTCCATTCCAAAAGGAAAAATTGGAAGTAAAAAAGAGATGATAGGTCCTATGCAAGTTTAAAACCTTGCAAGGCTTCATTTATTAGATCTTAAAGCTCAAGCGTATTCCACTTTGATTTGACACTCTGCCCTCTATATCAATTGGTATACAGTGTCACCTCCATGGCTCTGTGAGGAAATTCCATTCCTTCTGCCCTTTGCATGGGCCCCACCTAAGTGGTTATCTGCCAGGAAAGCCCCATTCCTGGAGTGCTGGGTGATGTCTTCCTGGCACACTTAAACAGGGGAGATGGCCCCACCTTTGAAACCAAGGAGGAAACAGTCTTTCCTCTGAGCCTGTGGAGGGAGTGGCAGCAATGATGGTCTCTGAATCTTCTTTTTATTCTGTCCTGCTTTCTCTGTCTCCTTTAGGTCAAGCAGGCAGTGTCTCTGCTGGTATAACACAATCTCTATTTCTATATTATGTTGAGATGTTTGAGTAAGTCCCTGAGTCGCACTCATGATTTTTTTTTATCAAATGACTAAGTGGCCCAGTGCATGAAATTCGTGCACATTAAAAGGGGATTAATTAGAGGAAATATTTTAATATTGCTATTTGCCCTTTCTCTATAATAGAAGTGTCAGAGATTAAAGAAAATTACTAAAACATATATGAAAATCTTCCTCCTGTCAGAGTCTGGGGTGCATCATGGAACCCAGAGTCAAGTCTTCAACCACCCATGTGCACCTCAAAATCGCTCGAGACCCAAACCTGGACGGCCCCTCTTTACTGAGCTAGATCCAGACCCGGCCGGTCCCACCCTGGTGCAGCCTCAGGTCCCCTGGATGCCAGGGCAGGGGGGTACAGCCTGAGGTCCCCTGGCCTGGTGCTGGGGTGGGGTGCATGGCCTGAGGTCCCCTGGCCCAGCACCAGGGCAGAGGGCACACCTTGAGGGCCCCCATTAAGTTCCACTGGGTGGGGAACACAGCTTCAGGTCCCCTGGCCTGAGCCAGGGTGGGGGGCATGGCCTGAGGTCCCCCAGCCTGGCACCAGGGAGAAGGGTGCAGCCTGAGTTCCTCTGGCCTGGTTCCAGGGTGGGGGGAGCAGCCTGAGGTCTCCTGTCAAGCCCTGTGGGTGGAAGGCATGACCTGAGGTCCCCTGTCAAGCCCCATGCAGGAGGTGGGTGGGCTTGCAGCCTCAGGTCCCTGCTGATTGCTCCTTAAGGCTCATTATGGGAACTTAGCCTCAGCTGTGGGTGCAAATTGACTGGAGTGACTGTCAATTTGCATATTCCCTCTTTATTATATAGGATTATTCAGCCACACTCTTAGTGTTATTTTCAGAAAAAGCTTTCTCATTTTATTTATTACACTATTAATAGACTGAAAATTTTCCAAATGTTCAAGTTCTGAATCTTATTTGCTGATCAATTCCTTCTTCAATTCCTTTCTCTCTTTTTACATTTTACTATGAGTAGTCAGACAGAGCCTCTCTTTCAGAATTTTGCTTGGAAATCTTTTTAGCTAAATATCCAATTTCATTTATCACAATTTCCACCTTTTACAAAAAGCTAGAACATAGTCCATCCAGGTTATATGCCACCTTATAAGAAAGATTACCCTTTCTCCAGTTTCCAAAAACATGTTCCTCATTTGCACTTGAGATCTAGCATGAACCTCAAGATCCTTCCAGTTACAAAGCCGCATCCTCATTTTTAGGTATTTATTGAATAGCACCTCACCTGATATTAAGATATGTATTAGTCAAATCAAGGTGTTATAGCAAAATACAATAGATGGGTGGCTTAAATAACAGAAATTTATTTTTTCACAATTTTGGATGCTGAGAGGTCCAAAATCAAATTCTGGCTAATTTAAATCTCAATGAGGTATGGCCTGCTTCTCACTGTGTCCTCATATGGTGGTGGTGGTGGGGAGAGGTAGATAGATGAGAGAAGGAGAAAGAGAGCGAAAGGAGGGAAAGTTCTCTGGTGTTTCTTGTTATAAGAGCACTAATACCACCAGGAGGGCCTCACTGTAATGACCTCATCTAAACCAAATTAGCTCCCAAAGGTCTCACTTCCAAATACCATTAGGATTTCAACATATAAGTTGGCAGGGTGGACAGAGACATGAACAGTCAGTCCATAACAGAGAAATACGAACAGTAAGTCCATTAACACAGAGATTCCACTAGAGACAGAAAGAATGTCCAAATGAAAGTGTACAATTTTGAATGCATTCTTGACAGTTGAGTACTGCTGATTTTTGAGAAATTGAGCAACATGTTTCAACTGATGGTTTATAAATATAATTCTCATTCCAGTGAAATAGTGGATTGTAGGAGAGGAAAACGGAGATATTGTTATAATTGAGGGAAGACATGAGGACATAAACTAAGGCCAATAGTATTGGGAATGGAAAGCAAGGGGCCGATATAAGAAAATCTGAAGAAAGAATTCATAGGACTAATTGATGCAATGAATGAGAGAGGTGAGAGAAAAAAAATGGTTAAAAATATATTTGAGGTTAATCATTATTTTTTAGGTAGCAAAGGTAACAGAATATCCAAATTATGTCAATTCTTATTGTAAAAATATTTCCAAAACCTATGAGTCTCCTTTTCAAACATATTGAGTCATCTAATGAATAAAATTAAATATTTATTTTAATTAAAGATTTATAGGTATTTTAGATTTTTATTTTGAAAAATTAATTCTGTAGAAGATTATTGATGTAAATATATACAGACAAAGGTGGAGTATAATTTGAATATGTACTGAGCCTCAGATATCCTGGGGGTATGGCTATGATGTTTCTCTACTTATTACTATTAAAGTGTTTAGAACTATTTACCTGTCTCTGAAATTAAGTGCAGCAAAAAATTGTTATTTAATTTTTGGTTCCAGGTAATTATCTTTTTGCATCTTATATTTTCAATTTGATTGTTTATCACAATAGCCCAGGAGGACAGTTGGGGGGAACCAGGCTGGTAGAGGAGGGCAGTTGGAGTATTCTTTTATTAGTTTAGATATTTGGTTTTGATATACAGTATGTTGTAAAAAAAATATCAAACTAATTGTATTTATTTTAAGAACAGATATTTTATTTTTAGAAAATTATTATTCCTTTTAGAGAGAAATCCCATAAAATGTTTACTATATCTTAAGAGTAATTTTATACAGCATAACTATAAATTTATTGATAATATTCATTTCATTTTATTTATAAAGCCAACTGGAAACATTTTTTCACTTAGCATACTTTAAATATATAGAAATTTTGTTAACACAAATCTCAATCATGTGACTGATACTACAAATTAGTTTTTTATAAAATTCTTAAGAATAATAACAACTGGTACAGTGGAAATTTAAATATTCTGTAGTAAGGCATATATAACTTAAATTTTGTTATTTTAAATATTTTAAGTAAATAATTCAGTGGCACTGATCGCATTCACAATACTGTACAACCGTCACCACTATGTATTTCCAAAGACATTTTTATTAGTCCAAAGAGAAATACTGTATCATTTAACAATAAATATTTTTATGTATAACACTAGAGGCTCAGTGCACAAAAATTTGTGCACTCGGGGGGTCCCTCAGCCCGGCCTGTGCCCTTTCATAGGCTGGGACCCCTTGGGGGATGTCCACCTGCTGGCATACCTGGCCAGTCTGGTTGAGGGGCTGATGGTTGTTTGCAGGCTTGCCAAGACCTCCAGTGGGGACCCTCACCCCATGGGGGTGTGGCCATCCTGGGTGAGGGGCAGAGGGCCGTTTCAGGCTACCCACAGCCTCTTCAGGGTTCAGGTCCCTACCTGCCTGGCTGGAAGCAGATACCTGGAGTTTGTTTATCTTCTACTAGAGGCTCAGTGCAAGAAATTCATGCATGGAGTGGGAGTGCTGGGTGGGGGTGGTGTCCCTCAGCCCAACCTCCACCCTTTCAATCTGGGACTCCTCGAAGGACATCCCTTTCACAATCCAGGACTGCTGGCTCCTGACCTCTCACCTGCCGATTGCCCCTAACCACTCCTCTGCCAGCCTGATCAATGCCTAACTGCTCCTGTGCCTGATTGTCCCTAACTGCCCTCCCCCTGCCAGGATGGTACCCCCCAACTGTCCTCCCCTGCAAGCCTGGGTCCTTCCCACTGCCCTCCCCTCCAGACCTGGGTCCCTCCCAACTGCTCTCCCCTGCAGGCCTGGGTCTCCCTCCAACTGTCCTCCCCTGCAGGCCTGGGTCCCTCCCATCTTGTAGTGGCCATCTTTGACCACATGGGGGAAGCCATTTTGTGATGGTAAATTTGCATATTACTCTTTTATTAGATAAGATAATTGAAACTTTGTAGCCTTGAGTAGAGCTCAGGGCCCGCAGGGCTCTGGCTTCCTCCATTGACTGGAGCAACTCCAGCTCTGTGGCTGCTGCCATCTTAGTTGAGTTAATTTTCATATTTGCTCCTGATTGGTTGGTGGGGGTAGCTTGTGGGTGTAATGGAGTGAGAGTTAATTTGCATATTACTCTTTTATTAGATTAGAATTTTTGTTTTGATATACAGTAAGCAATAACAGTCTAACTTCATTTTTTCTGCATATGGAAATCTAGTTGTCCCAGCACCATTTGTTGAGGAAACTGTTATTTCTCCATTAAATGGAATCAGCACCCAGTTGAAAATTAATTGGCTATGGATATATGGGTTAATTTCTGGACTCTAAATTATATTTTATTTGTCCTTATGTCAATCCACACTGGTTTCATTCTTGTGGATGAAGAACAAGTCCTCCAAATTCTATGTCTTTTTACAATTTTTAGGGTCAAGCTCCTTAGCCAGGGACTTGACCCTTCTGAGTGCAGGAAATTGGAAAAAAAAATGCAGGTACAAAAGGCAAGTGGGACATGCTTTATTACAAACAAAGCAGCCAACAATTGGCTGGTCAGTGGCAACTTATATACAAGCTCAAACAAAACAGGCTTCTTGCCAAATAGTAACATCAAAATTTGGGTTAAAGAAAGGTACACATGCCCAGTGCAGACAGTAAGATAGAAGATAGCTGTGTCCTTGCTTTTTCACCTTATATGGCAAATTGTGCTTAAACATCCTGCGTACTCTGGACAGGGCCCCCACAACAATATTGTTTTGGCTATTGTGAACCCCTTGAAATTCCATGTAAATGTAAGGTTTAGGTTTTTTAAATTTCTGCAAAAATAGACTATTAAAATTTTTTATAAGATTGCAATGAATATCAATGCAATCATAAGTGAATTGTTTTGGGCAGTATTGGCATTTTAATATTATTACATTTTATAATCCATGAATACAGGATGCCTATCCATTCATTCAGTTTTTATTTAATTTCTTTCAGCAACATTTTATAGTTTTCTGTGTATAAAACTTTCACATGCCTTGTTACATTTATTCTAGATTTTTTATTCTTTTAGATGCAAATGTAAATGGAATCATCTCCTTTTATTTCTTTTTTAAATTGTTCATTGCTGGTGAATGAAAACAACTGATTTTGAGTGTTGATCCTGCAACCTGCAAATTTGCTTAATTTTTTTATTAGCTCAAGTAACTTTTTTGCTGATTCTTTGGGATTTTTATCTCCATAGCATTATGTCCTCTACAAATATAGTTTTATTTCTTCTTTCTTTATTTGCATATCTTTTATTTCTTTACTAGATACCCGATGCACAAAATTCATGCAAGAGTAGGGCTTCCTACCCTAACCGGTTTGGCTCAGTGGATAAAGCATTGGCCTGCGGACTGAAAGGTCCCAGGTTCGATTCCAGTCAAGGGCATGTACCTTGGTTGTGGGCACATCCCCAGTAGGGGGTGATGTTACTCTCTCATTGATGTTTCTAACTCTCTATCCCTCTCCCTTCCTCTCTGTGAAAAATCAATAATATATATATATATATATATATATATATATATATATATATATTCTTTATATATATTTTCTTTATATATATTATATTTCTATATATATAGTATATATTTCTTTATATATATTTCTTTATATATATATATATATATATATATTTCTTTACATATATATACTAGGGGCCCGGTGCACAAAAATTTGTGCACTCAGGGTGGAGGGAGTCCCTCAGCCCGGCCTGTGCCCTCTCACAGTCTAGGACCCCTCAGTGGATGTCCTATGATGGTCCCAGTCTGCCAGGCGCCTTTTGTGTGTGTGAGTGTGTATGTGTGGCCACTGGGGACCTGCCCCCAGCTGCATCTGAGGCTCGGAGCAGTCCTCCTGTGTGTGTCTACCTGCTGGGGACCTGCCACCAGGCACACTATGGAGGCTCGTGGTCAGGCCAGCCTTTTCCTGCTCCCTGATCCCCGGAAGGGACCTGGGAAGCCACCAAGCAGGCCGCCAACTCTTTCCCACTCACCCGTC
>PVJC01039317.1:0-16358 GCA_004026665.1 Murina feae | reverse complement strand
GAGAGCAGGAGAGCCGCTGTTGGGTGAGAAGGGGCGCAGTGAGCTGGGGGCATGTCCCAGGCAGTGAGCCAGGACACGGCGGTGTGAAGCTCGCGGGTGCGGTGCGACGCGTTTACGGAAAGACGTGTGTGTTTATGGGTTAGACAGTGCACGAGTCCCTTCCTCCCCCGTGTGTCCCCTCCTTCCCCTTTGTGCCCCCCATGTCCTCCCCGTGAGTCCCCTCCTCCCCTGTGTGTCCCCTCCTTCCCCTTTGTGCCCCCCATGTCCTCCCCGTGAGTCCCCTTTTCCCCTGTGTGTCCCCGCCTTCCCCTTTGTGCCCCCCATGTCCTCCCCATGGGTCCCCTCCTCCCCCTGCATGTCCCCTCCCGCAGGCAGCCCCCCAGTTGCAGGTAGAGCCAGGCGGACGGCGTCTTTCATCGCTGAGGGAGAGCGGGCACCTTGATTGCTCTGCAGTCACTGCGCTCGCTGGTTTGCTGACAGTGCAGAGTTCGCCGTACACACAGTAATAACGGTTCCTAAACACATGAAAAGACGCTCGGCCTTTTTGATGATGAAAGAAATATCTTTATGAAGTGCCGTAGGTTTTCTCATCCACTTGGCAAAGATCGAAACATCTGTTAGTGCCCCACAGGGGTGCCTGCCCGGGCGCCCCTTCCACAGCAGGTCCAGCTGCCCTGAGGGGAAACATCAGATGCACAGGAGAGCGCTGGGCCGGCGGGTGTCAGCCTAGGAGCCAGGAGGTCCCAGTTGGAGTCCCGGTCAGGGCGCAGGCCCGGGTTGCGGGCTCCATCCCCAGAGTGGAGCGTGCAGGAGTCAGCTGATCCATGACTCTCTCTCATCATTGATGCTTCTCTCTCTCCCTTTCTCCCTGAAATCAATAAAAATACATATTTGAAAAAAGAGGCACAGGAGGGACTGGAAAAGGGTGGAGTCAGTAGCTTTGAGGGCCTGTCCACCCACAGAAACACAAAAGCACAAGCAGAAGCCATCGGCAACACGTGGTCAGGCCCCGGAAAGTAGTCAGAAGCTCTCAGCCACTGCAGACAAGCAGATGCGGAATCAAGCAGCAGGCAGCTTAAAGGGGCAAGAGCGCTGTGTGGAGGTTTGCCTCCTGGCTCCACCTGCTCCCCGTCCCTCGCTGCATGCGGGCACCCTGGAAGGCGCTCCCCCGTTCCACGCTGTGTGCACCCTGGAAGGCGCTCCCCTGTCCCACGCTGAGTGCACCCTGGAAGGAGCTCCCCCGTCCCATGCTGCATGCGGGCACCCTGGAAGGAGCTCCCCCGTCCCATGCTGCATGCGGGCACCCTGGAAGGTGCTCTCCTGTCCCACGCTGAGTGCACCCTGGAAGGTGCTCCCCTGTCCCACGCTGAGTGCACCCTGGAAGGTGCTCCCCTGTCCCACGCTGAGTGCACCCTGGAAGGTGCTCCACTGTCCCACGCTGAGTGCACCCTGGAAGGTGCTCCCCTGTCCCACGCTGAGTGCACCCTGGAAGGAGCTCCCTCCGGACCTGCTCTGAGACTGGCCTCCAGACTCGGGGAGCAGAGAGCATGTTTCCCTTCGTCAGGCCTCCACGTTGGTGACACTTCGTCACTGCAGCTTCTAGCCACTCATGCAAGCGCGTCCACAAATCATTTCGTGCAGCGACTTTGAGCTTCTCACATTTGTCATTGATTCCATTGCTTTAACGGATAGATTTTCTTTCGGGCCTGTGAACCACAGCACGATGTTCCTAATCATTTTGTTCAATTAAACCAGTGGTTCTCAACCTTCCAGCCCTTTAAATACAGTTCCTCATGTGGTGACCCAACCATAAAATTACTTTCGTTGCTACTTCATAACTGTAATGTTGATGCTGTTATGAACCGTAATGTAAATATCTGATATGCAGGATGGTCTTAGGCGACCCCTGGGAAAGGGTTGTTCGACCCCCAAAGGGGTCGCGACACTCAGGTTGAGAACCGCCGAATTAAACTGAACCCGGGACAGCTAGCTTTGCTCCCGTGTGAGCTGTCGGGCTAGGGACGGCGTTAAGGGCACAGACAGCGACCGGCCCGCCACGAGGGGGCAGCCAGCAGCTGTCCACGCGGCGGCCTTCGGTGTGAGCCCCACCAGAACTCGGGTGTCGGGAAAGGCGATTTCCCTCAAAACCCATGGTCCATGGCTCCGCGACGGACATGCACACGCACAGACACGCCCCCGAGTCTCCAGTGTCAGTCACCTGCCTGCGGCCCCATCTTCCCCGTCCGGCGGCTGAAATATATTCCCTTGATCAGACACTCTTCATGAGGCCCCAGCGCCCTTCTCCAGCGTCGAGTGCCCGGGGAGTTCTGTTTCCTCCCTGGAGATAGTTCTGCCCCCCATCCACCCCCTCGAGTGCTGATCCCGGGATCGCAGTGCCTTCCCGCTGGTGTGCGTGACCTTGAGAACAGCACGAGCATCTGACCGCGCCTTCTGTCCTTGTGAAACTGCTCCGTACTAGGCCAACAGCGTAGAAACAGCACTCGTTCTGCATTTGGGGATGAAGGCGGGAAGACCTGTGTGTCCTGGGCCGTCTTCCTAATGTCCCTGGAACAGTCCTCTCCGGGTGCCCACTCCTCGCCCTCCCCAGTCCCCCCCCCCCGCCCCGAGTGTCCAGGGCATTCTTCACCTGCCTCCACCGCAGCCTCTAAAATGCACAATGAAAGCGTCCTCTTACCACCTGTCAGGCTCGGGAATAGATTTTAGGAGGAAGTCAGAGCTGAGCATTGATTTTTCCTCCCTATAAGGTGGGAATCGGTAAAGGACCTCCGCGGTGGTTTCTTGGGGATCGAGGTTGTGTGCCCGTGAGGCTCGGGCCACACAGGAAGCTCCCGGTCGCTGGTTTGAGCAGAGGGGGGCGCGGAGGGCTGGAGGGCTGCCAGGCTTTGCTGGCGCGGAGGGCGGGCCCCGCAAACACAGGCTCTGCGGGGACCAGGAACCTCGTGGCCGCAGCCTCGCCTCCTGCCCATCCCTCGGGGGCTCTGCAGCTCCCGTGAGCGTGGAGGGATGCGCTCCCTGCAGGAGTCAGGACCCCGTCCCTGCCTCATCCGCGCTGATGAATGGGCCCCGGGGAGTGGAGGCCGACCCACCGGGACTCCAACTCCTCAGACACGGGGCAGGCGCAGCTCACAGGGGGCAGAAATCACGTATGACCTAGGCACCTAGAGAGCGCCTTCTCCCTCTCAGCTGTCGCTGTCACTGTCTAGCCGGCCTTCCTGGTGTCCGCGTGTGGGATGAGCCAGGCCTGAGCGGCCGGTCCTGTGGTCACAGCGACGGGGAAGCCGGGGGAGGACGTGCCCTCCGTGTGGCTGGAGCCCCGGCTGGACGCGGTGCCACGGGGCTGCCTCCCGCCTCGGTCCCTCGCGTGCTGGTGGGGGCACGCATCCCCGGTGGGCGTGACTTGTGTTCCAGTGGCAAGTGCGGGGTGTGGCCGGCTGAGCGGTGTCACTCAACGCGGAGGGTCAGCAGGTCCATCTCCCGTGGACCCGATGGGATCAAGCGGCTGGAGGGAGCGGTCTGGTGCTTCCCCGGGGGTCTGCTCCGGACGCACCCCCGAGGGCGTCCAGTGGTGGGCCGCTCCCGGCCGTCGGCTCACAGGGCACAGCACTGTGCAGCGGTGCCTGCAGTGGGTCAGCCGTCGCGTTAAATATTAGCCTTTAACATGGAGGTGACCGAGGAACGTAAAGCAGGTGCTGTGGGGCGGCTGCCTGGCGCCTGAGCCGCCGCCTTCGGTCCAGGCCCCAGAGCGGGGCGCGGCTCGCAGGGAGCGCACACGCCGGGGAGGGGCCCGGCCGCAGGCCCGGCTCTGTGTCCCCGGGGCCCGCCCTGAGCTCTGGGGGCCACACGTCTGTTTAATAGCTGAGCAAGTCCATGTGCTTACGCCTCCAGGCAAGTGCTTCCGCATGTGCTCTACGTATAGACGTGGCGTTTCTCCCCAGCAGCCAAGACAAATGCAACTGTAAATGGCATGTAAAGAGGAGAACGGGCTTTCAGTGGAAACAGGCTCCTTTGCCAGGCAGGTCATTTCTCTCTGTGTCAAGTCAGCCGGTTGCTAAAACCCAAGAAGAAATCATCAGTCCCGCTGGGACTTCCTGCCCGACTCACGGGGGACAGGGAAGGGGGTGTCGGGCTGCACCCCAGGGGGATCTCTGTGCTGGTCCCCCAGCCCCGGCCATCCCAGAAGCCCCTGCCCACCCACGGCCTCGCCTGGGGCTCACAGGTGCCTCCCTGGTGTGTAGAGGATGCTGTGAGTGCCTGTCCTCGCCCCTCCCGCCCCCTTCCCCTCCCCATGCCCCTCCCCTTCAGGCCCAGAACCCTGTGCTGGGCAGCTCCTCGCGGGGCTATGGCCCGACACCCAGAGTGTGGTGTCTTCTGTCTCCCTGCTGCACAGTCTCAGTCAGAGGACGAGTGGCCACCAGCAGCGAAGTCAGCAAAGACCTGCAAATCGCTGGCCACGCAGCTCAGTTGGCTGAGTGTCCACCTGGGAACCAGGAGGTCAGGGTTCGATTCCCGGTCAGAGCACAGGCCCGCGTGGCAGGCTCGAGCCCCAGTGAGGGGCGTGCAGGAAGCAGCCGGTCCCCCATCCTCCCTCATCTCGGAGGTTTCTGTCTCCCTGTCCCGCTCCCCTCCTCCCTGAAATACATCTTAACTCCCCGTGTGTTTAGCTGTCCCCCAGCCAGCACTCCCGCAGGACGGGCAGCGAGCTCTGCCGGTCCTCCCCCGTCGGCCCTGTGGTCGCCGCGCTCGGGGCAGGAGCCAGGGGAACGCTGTCCACAGGACGCAAAGTTCGCGTGACCGTGGCAGGTGCCTCCCCGGGGCCTCGTGAGCAAGATTTATGACCGTGTTCCTGCCGCCGCCAGTGACCGTCCCGGGCGCGGTGACCGCCGAAGGACCGCGCGGCCCCGTTCTTTCAGCCCGTCACGCATCAGACTCCCCCCCGGGCTGCGGCTGGGACGCGACCTTGACTCATCAGAGATGCTGAAGGACGCGGCGCCTCTGTCCCTGAAGCTTGGGGACAGTAGACAGGAGGAGGGCTGCTGCGGCCTGCAGCCGTCTCATTGCCAGCGAGCCTTCTCGCTCCCGCTTCAGGCAGCCTGGACGCGGCCGAGCGCCTGTGTGCATGGCACCTCGGGGGTCACTCTTCCGTTTTCAGCATCGCTTAGGGCCCTGGGGTCGGGCGCGTTAGTGGTTTGTGTTGATGTTCTGGACTCTCGCAGCGTAAGTAGAACCAGGAATCCGTTAGCGTCCACCGGGGCCGCTGTCGAGTTCCCTGTGGGATCCATCCCTAAGCCTCCCCTGGCAGCCATGGGGGGGGGGGGTGCGACCGGCTCTGCCAGGACCTGGCCTTGCCCAGTAGAGACCCCTTTTCTCGTCAGGACAGGGTGGTCTTTGGACCAGGTGTCCCCAACATTCGCCTCCCACGGAACCCGAGTGCGGGCCCGTCTTCCCCGATGCCTGTCCGAGGGACAGCCCCCGCCCCACCCTCCGAGAAAGACAGTCCGGGGGGGCAGAGCTCGCAGGAGGCTTTGCAACAGTTCCCCCCTCTTCGGGGGCAGAGCAGGGGGAGCCCGAGGGAGCCACACGGGGCGGCGGGGGCGGGGCGGGGGGGAGGGGAGGAGACTCGTGCAGGCCATGCGCTCGGTCCCACCTGGTCTCACCCGTCTGGGAGGGAAGTCCTTTCTGTCCCCCGTGGAGCTGTGGTCGGAGCCCAGGATAATGTTTGCCCGGAGCCCACGCGGAGCCCCACACGGGTGTCTGTCCTTGCAGGACCCGCGCTCACGCACACACAGGGCGCTGCCGCCCCCCGCAGAGCCGGCTCATAAGTCCACAGCTGCCCGGGGTGTTGGCTCACAGGACTGCGCCCCCATGGCCTCGTGGGGACCCCCGGCCTTCAGTGGGGAGCTCCCGTCTCCCTCCCTCTTCCTCCCGTTCCCCTGTTGTTTAAGAGGAAGCTAATGAGTCGCTATCTTCGTTGTCAATATCCGTGCTTCCGTCCTCACACAATAACCAGCGAGCACCTACCTGGCCGGCCCCAGGTCTGGTTCCAGGGGCAGAACGTGTCGGTAAGGAAGCTGTGTGTCTCTCCTAGGGTAGCGCGGGGTTCTGGGCCTTCTACTTGCAAGGACATGGCGCGGTAACTGTCCTTGGTGTCCGGAGGGAGCGAAGATGGGGGGTGGGCCAGACCAGTGGCCATCAGAAAGGGCTTCCTGGAGGCAGTGGGACTCACTGAGGCTTCAGGGATGCAAGGCGGGCCGGGGAGAAGGGCAGGATGTGCAGGTCAGAGAGACTGCAGGCGAAGGCAGGGCAGAGTAGGGGCCCTGAGCCGCAGGCCCAGTGGTGAGCTAGGGTCAGCATCCGCTGATGCGGCCAGAACTCACGGCGGGCTGGGAGGCCGGTGAGAAACTGGGGTAGGGGGGCGGCACCTGAGCGGCTGAGGACAGACGTTTGCCCCGAACCCACATGTACGCTCTGCCGTGTGCCTGCGGTTTCCGGGAGCTTTGACAGGGGGTCGTTGCCCCAACACGCGAGCATTTCCCCACCACGTGGTTATTGCCGGAGACTCACAAGTGGACGTCAACTCGGAAATCCCCTCCCGGGAGTGAAGTCCGAAGACTCTTTGGACCCAGCCCTCTCTACGCCTCGGGGGCACGCGTGTGAGTGTCTCTGGAAGAATTCCCAGGGGAACCAGCACGCAAACATGAGCGCACATGGCTGGGTCCTGACCCCCGGAGCCCCGCCTGAGAAACCGAGTCCCGACCGGCGGGCGCCTGTGGCCGGAGCTTCGGCTCCCACCCCCCTGGGTGCCCGGCTCTTCTCAGTCAGGAGGGCAGAGCTCACACCAGGAAGGCTGTGGGTTCGGTTCTGGTCAGGGCGCATCCCAAGGCTGCAGGCTTCACCCCCAGGGGGTGGGGCACATGGGATCGGAGGCGACCGATCTCTGTTTCTCTCATCGATGTTTCTCTCCCTCCCACTCTCAAACCAATAAGCATCCTCAGGGAGGACGGAAACGACTAAGGCCGCCTCGGAAGGCAGCTGGTGGCTGCGCGCGGACACCGCACGGTCGGGTCTGGGTCTCCTGCGTGCCCCGTGAGCTAGCCGCCCTGGAAAATGCTTTTCAGTCGCAGGTTTCAGTCCATATCACTTTGTTTTGGTTCCAGGGGTTCAGCATGGTGCTCAGACAATCCTGTCCTTTACAAAGTTCCCCCGCAATGTCTCCAGTGCCCCACCTGGCGCCACACGTACTTATTGCAGTCCTAGAGGCCTGGTGCACAGCCCCACAGCCCCGCCCACTAATGAGCATATTAGCTCTTTATTATGCAGAATCATTGGCTCTGTGCTGCCCACCTTCTTCCCCACCCTCACCCCTGTCCCCCAGCCCTCAGCCCCCTCCCCTCCGGCAACCATCGGGCTGTTCCCTGTATCTGTGAGTCTGTTTCTGTTTGGCTTGGTTGGTTATATTGTTCTTCAGCGTCCACGTGTCCGTGAAACCGTGTGGTGTCTGTCTTTCTCTGACTCGCTTACCTCCCGCTAGGCCCATCGTGCTGCTGTCACGAACGGTAGGGTGTCACTCCTCACGGCCGCGCAGTCTCCCCTGGTGTATGTCCTCCACGTCCCCCCACCCCCTCCTCTGTGGGTGGACGGGGGCTGCCTCTGTGGATGGCGATTGCTTCGTCTCTTGTCGCAGCCTTTGTTCTAAGGTCGTTCTGTCTGAGGTATCGCCAGCGTGGCTTCGTTTTGCATTTCTGTTTCCATGAAATGTCTTCTCATCTCTTCGTTTTCGGTCTGTGTGTGTCTTTCGATCTGGAGTGGGTCTCTCGGTCTTGTTTTCTTTTCAAAAACAGCAACACATATATGTATTGATTTTGGAGAGGAAGGGAGAGGGAGAGAGAGAGAGAAACATCAATGATGAGAGAGAACCATGGATCGGCTGCCTCCCGCATGTCTCCCGCTGGGGACCGAGCACGCAACCCAGGCACGTGTCCTGGCCGGGAATCGAGCCAGCGACCCCCTGGTTCGTAGAATGACACGCCACCACGGAGCCACACGGCCGGCTCACCCACATTCCTCATCTCCCTGCGCTCGTGTGAGCTCCCTGCGGGAGAGCACTGCGTCCTTGGCCGTCTGCCCTGGACCTGACGGCCCCCTCCCGCCAGCGCTGGGAGGAGTCACATGACACTCCCGTTGGCGCTAAGCCTGTGCCGTGGCTGGTGTTTGTGGTCACTGTCAGCTCCCGGGCATGGCCCTGCCGTGCTGGTGGGCCCAGCTGTCCAGTCTGCGCCTTAGTGTGGCCGGTCGTCAGTCCTGGGCTTGGACAAGAACCGCGGCGGCGCCGGGAACGCCGTCCAGGCTGGTGCGCCGCCCGGAATGGCCTGGCCGGACGCGCGCGGAACTCGCACTCAGCGCGGCGGTGGCTTCGCCATGGAAAGTCCCTTTGGCTGACCTCTCACTCCCTCGCCTTCTGTGCTCGACTGCAAAGCGGGGAGTCGAGGATCTTCTGTGTTTTCTTACCTGTGATGGTCATGGACGTGGGTGCTGGGATTCGGGGAGGATACGTCCTGGGGAGCGGGTGCCTCGGGGCTGCGGTGGGAGGAAGGGAATTGCGGTTGGAGTGCCAGCTTCCGTGTCCCGGCCGGTGCGGGAAGGAGAGGGAGGGCCCGTGTGTGTAATATTCTGGCGCTTTGCTCCGGACCAAGGAACCATCACATGCACTTGTAGGATGGGCCGCCAGCGCCCCACCGTCCTCCATGGGGACACGGAGCCCCGTGCAGCACGGGCGGGGGACAGAGCAGGACGCGCTCCTCAACATTCACTCGCTCCGACGGGCACGGGCACGGGCACGGGGAGAGGCAAGCGTGTCCACACTCGGACGGCACTTCAGTGCCACGAGGAAGCTGGACTCTGCAGATGGGGTGCCAGGCAGGTGCTGGTGCTGAGCCTGCCTCACCTCCCGCCCACCTGGCCCCGGCCTCACCGCGTCCAGCAGGCCGTGCTCCGTGACCCCTCGGGCCTGCCTTCAGGGACATGGTCTTCACCCGCTCATAGGACTTGTTTGCTTTTGGTCCTAAGTATTTCAGGCAAGTGGCATCCTTACTAATATTTGCTCAGAATAGATCGTGAGTAAGCGAAAGCCGCTCAATAGGAAAAGCACGTGATTAAGTTTGACATTTCGTGCAATCTTCTCCCATCCCCTCCTCCTGCTTCTCTCCTTCCTGCCCATCCCAGGAGCCGTGGAGAGCGGCACATGTGTCTGCATCTCCATGTCTGTCTCCATGTCGTCTGTCTCCACCGTGTGTGTGCACCCATCTGTCAGCAGACGACCTACCAATCACCTGTCACCTATCACCTAACCTCTATCTACCATTCATCAATCATCTATCACCTAACACCTAACCTCTATCTATCCATTCATCAATCATCTATCACCTAACACCTAACCTCTATCTATCCATTCATCATTCATCTATCACCTAACATCCGTCCATTCATCAATCACCTACATATCATCTATCCATCATCTATGTATGTAGCAACTACATATCATCTACCACTTATCAGCTATCTATTCACCCATCAATCATCTATATATCATCTATATGTCATCTACCCATCATCTATCTATCTATCACTTAGCTACCTAAATTACACTGAGGTACTGTGTGCCAAGTACAGATAGGGCACTTACTTACAAAAGTAACTTCTACTCAGCAAACACACTTCACCACCGTGTTATGTATCTCTGTGTGTCCCAGCCATGTGTGGCCTGTGTGTGGCCTGACCCTGCTTTCAGCCTGTGCTCCCGAAACCTGCAGGCTCCCCACTGTCCCCTGCTGCGGCCAGACCCTGTCCTCAGCTTCCCTTCCAGCTGCGGCAGCCACCGTCCCATCCCACCATCCCATCCCACCGTCCTATCCCACCGTCCTATCCCACTGTCCTATCCCACCGTCCTATCCCTCACGCGAGGACAGACACGGAAAAGGGGAACGGGCCACAGGTGTGTGACTGTGGGACCCTGCCCTGAAACCCCATGGTTTCACGAAAAGCAGCAACACTGAGAGCCCCCCAAGGTCATGAAGGTCATGGCCGAGGCCTGGGAGCCCGGTCAGGAGCGCACAGGCGGGAGGGGAGTGAGCTCGGGGCCTGCCGGGCGTGCGGAGCTGCTCCGTGGACTCACACCAGCTCGTCTCGCGCGTCCCTCCTCGGGCATCTGTTCCGAGTGAGGACACACGCGTGTCCCCTGGGAGGCCTGTGCGGCGCTCGTGGGCGGGTGGAGAATGGCCTGTCGTCCTGGCGGTGGGTTCACGTGGCTAGGAAGTCAACGACATGGCGCGGCTCCAGGGGCTGCGGGGTCTGAGTGCCTGGCAGTGGGGTGATCAGCTGCTTATGCAGCAGGAGAAGTGCGTTCTGCAGAGAAAAGTGGGGGGAGCCGGGAGCTGGGCCTGCAGCCAGCACCCAGCACCCAGCACCCAGCACCCTCCAAGCGCCAAGTGCAGGATGGCCTCTCATCTGCGCTGCCTTTGGGCCGATACAGGAGACGAGGGCCCAGGTCGCTCAGCCAGCCGTTTCTCCATGACTCGTGCTCTGAGGGCTCAGGGTCCCGCCCGCGGAGTCAGCCCAGTGGGCGCGGGGCCTGTGCAGGAGGCCGCGGGGCCGGGAGGACTTGGGAGACACCAACACGTGGGGCGGATTCCAGGCCGCCCACCCTCACCGGCTCCTGGGGTTCAGAACTTGAAGCGCCAGGCTGCCCTGGAACAGGACACTCTCCACGCAACTCCCACCCGAGGAGGGAAGGCAATGCCTGGCACCGGGCTGGGCGCGCCGCCCGCTTCCCTCAGCTGCAGCCAGGCCCGCAGGCTCAGGGGCCCTCCACACAGGGCTTCATTCACAGGGAAACCAGACTCGCGCAGTCCCGCCCCTGGCGCTGCCCCGGGCATGGCATGGCATGGCATGGTGCTACCTGAGGTTCCCCACCAGAGGCCGGCCGCCATGCTCCGTGGCAACGGACTGCCTCGGGCCATAAGAAAGAATGACATCCTACCATTTGCAACCACAAGGACGGACCTAGAGGGTGTGATGCTAAGTCAGCGGTTCTCAACCTGTGGGTCGCGACCCCTTTGGCGGTCGAAGGACCCTTTCCCAGGGGTCGCCTAAGACCATCCTGCATATCAGATATTTACATTACGATTCATCACAGTAGCAACATGACAGTGATGAAGTAGCAACGAAAATAATGTTATGGTTGGGTCATCACATGAAGAACTGTATTTAAAGGGCCAGAAGGTTGAGAACCACTGGGCTAAATGAAATAGAAGTTTTGTAATCTCCCAGACTTTGATAAAAGAGCCGCAGAAATCCAGGACAGACAGGACTGATGATCGGGATTCAAGTGTCCGGCTGGCATGGCTCAGTGGTTGGGCACCAACCTATGAACCAGGAGGTCACAGTTCCATTCCCACTCAGGGCACAGGCCCGGGTTGGGGGCTCCATCCCATTAGGGGCCGTGCAGGAGGCAGCCGATCCATGGTTCTCTCTCATCATTGATGTTTCTCCCTCTCCTTTCCTCTCTGAAATCAATAAAAAATGTATATTATTGAAAGAATCAAGCAAGTGTGTTAGTGTATGTAACGGCGGCATGGAGAGGCATTAGGCACCGTCATGGCTGGCGGTCACACCACACCGGTTCCCCGCTGGACCTCGAGGGTCGGTGGGTCCATTGTTCCATTTAATCCTCAGACCACCCCAGCAGTGCCTGGGACAGTGCCTGGGACGCTGCCCAGTTTGCAGGCGGCGAAGCTGAGCTGATGGGTGCGGGGCTGATGGAGTTGGGGGGTTCCCTGATGTCACATCACCGCTGGTGGGTCAGTCACACCAGCCACAAGGCTTCTTAGAGTCCCAGCAGAGTGTCTGGGCCGCTCCAAAGCCGCTGGCACTGAGGTCCGCCAAGGCCGCTTTGCCATCGTGGGCACAGGCAGCTCTGCTGCTGGGGGACCTGGGCGCCCAGGGCCCTGAGCAGGGTCTCCGCCCCCTGCCCCGCTCCAGCGCTCCTGGATCCACTCGGAGGCCGCTACACGCACACCCCGTGTGGCTGCTCCGCCGCCCACCCACGCCAGCGACGCTCAGGGCCACGGCCTGGACGTCAGGCCCAGGCACACTGTCAGGCTGCCCGGCACACGGGCACGCGGTGCGGCCCGGGGGAAACCTGTCATTAAAGTGATGGATGGGTAAGCGCGCCTCAGCCGCTGAGCAGGGGCGGCAGGTGGGTGGTGTAATGTATGTTTTCACCTTCGCTCAGCACGAGTTCATGCTTCAGTGGGACGAGGTGCGTGCAGCTTGTGGGTCCTGGTCTGTCCCTCCCTTCCCAGCATCTCTCAGGAGGCAGGTCTCCTGATGGGAGCCGTGTGGGGAGCTTATGTGGGTGTGGAAGCTGGGGGGCCCCTGGGGGCACCTGGAGACCAGCCCAGAGGAGCTGACTCTGGGGTGAATCTATATTCAGCGCTCACTCCGTATTCACTGGGGCTGAAGGCCACACACACCCGAGAGGGACTCCTGTGCCCGTTCCCTACCAGCTCCTCCGCCCCCACACATTCCCGTGTCCAAGCCCTGGCCCCAGACGGCCCCGGTGCCAGCCCTGGGCGGAGCTGACTCAGTCTGTCTCAGTGGCCGCGGGCGCCAGCTCTGCCTTATTGAACTCACAGAAGTAGCTCCTACGAGTCAGAGCCTGGCACCACGCTGCCCGCCCCCCCCCGGCCCCAGGCACAGGGCTGGGGTGAATGCCTGCTACTCAGCACTTGAACATGTTCCGGGCTGATCACAAAAATTACACCTCGTGCCATCTGACCCGAGGTTAGAGTCACTGTGTTTAAGCCTCTCTCGATTCTCTTGGGCTTTTCAAAGGCTGAATTCACTGACTTTAACTCGTTAGCAATCAGCGGAGCACGAGTTCTGAGCATTTATCCGTTGACTGGGTGAGAGGTGGGCCCGCCCCGGTGTCCGCACTTTGCTGCCCGCAGCCCTGTGTGCTCACCGGGCAGGCCCGGCTTGTGAATAGCCAGTAACTCAGCCCTGGGAAGGGGAAACGGGAGGAGAGATGGCGCGGCCATGGCCCCTCGCTGCTGGGAACCCTCGACCCCTCCCCCTGCTGAGGGCCTCACCCCGTCCACATCTGCCGTCATGGTCCCTGCACCTGAGCTCAGAGCCATCGGACCAGGGTCATGCCACGTGGGCAGATGTGGATGAGGAGGGGCTGAGAGCTCAGGGTGTAGGCTCTCTGGTAGCCTGGGGGCCCCGGGGTGAGCTGACTCCCGGCTTACCCTCAGGGTCAGTGTGCGGGCAGCTCACTGAACCTTTCTTCCTGGCGTTTTCATCTCTGAAACGTACATCCTTCCTGACTGTTCCGACGCATCATGACGCCCGAGACTGAGGGACAGACTGCCCGGG
This sequence comes from Murina feae, assembly GCA_004026665.1. NCBI lineage: Eukaryota > Metazoa > Chordata > Mammalia > Chiroptera > Vespertilionidae > Murina > Murina feae. The sequence goes on along the minus strand of PVJC01039317.1, from coordinate 2,906 downwards.
CACCTTGGTGGTCACCGTGGGCTGTGACACCCACATTCTCACCTTCGGGTGCCGTCCGCGCCCCCCTCACGTTACGGGAGCAGATGTTCCCTTTCTGCCTCTTTCCTGCGTGTCCACAGGACGTCTGTCACGGCGTCCTCGAGTCCTGCATCGATCTGCTTTGCTCTCTACAAGAGCCCTCCGGGAAGGAGGCGGCCGAGGACGCAGCGATGGCACGGGGAGGAACGAGCATCCAGGCTGCGGCTCAGGGAGCCACGGTGGTCTCGCCGCTCGTGTTCAATTGTCCCCTGAGGAGTTCCGCGTCATTTTGTCTTAAAACTGCCGCCAAGAGGGTTGCCTGGCGGGAGGCGGACGAGGCGGCTTCAGGAATAAGGACGTTGAATTTATGGAACTTTTTCCTTTTTTTCTAGGAAGTCAGAGCCGGGGTCGTGTTTGTTTTCGTTCATCCTCACCTGGTTGCAGGAGGCAGCCAATCCATGTGTCTCTCACATGGATGTTTCTCTGTCTCTCTCTCTCTCTCCCCCGCACCCCCGTCTCCCCCTTCTCCTTCCCTCCCCGTCTCCAAAAATCAATGGAAAAAACATCCTCAGGTGAGGATGAAAAAAATAGCAGAATCAGTCTTTTAAAGAACAGGAAGCCCTGTTCGCAGTGCACACGTACACGGGTGCGTTTGCTGGGAGAGGAGTGCACGGCCGACGGGGAGGGGAGGGCAGGGGTGCCGAGCCTGTGAAGACGCGCCGAGCGTGGTGTCGGCTGGGCTGTCTGTCCTGCGCCTGAGGACGGGCGGGTCCCTCCCAGCGCTCACCCTGTGGGCACAGGAGGGCGGCCCCGGCAGGAGCCAGCGCCTGTGGGACAGGCGGGTGTCCGGCGTGGGGAGTGACGTGGCGATCGGCCGTGGTCCGCGTTTGGAGCTGAGGCGTGCGCTGAGGTGCTCGTTCTGGTTCATAACAGATTCCGATGGACGGTCATTTAAGGACACGTCTGCAGCGGCAGGTTGGAGGCAGGCCCTCCGACATGTCTTTCCTGAAATGAACTTAGGTCCGCGCATGGGCCAGCCCTGACTGTCAGGCCCAGGCCGGGCCCAGGTGGAGAAGGGGCCACTCGGGCTGGCAGGGGAGGTGTCCGCGCACCGAGAGGGCCGCTGTGCTGGGCCAGAGCCTGAGCCTGGAGCTCGGGTCCGAGAAGCAGCTGGGAGGAAGTCGTGTTGCCTGAGGGATGTGCTGATCTGACTGCCGCGCGGTGGCCAGGGGGTGCTGACCCTCTGGTAGGAGGGGCCCGAGTTTTGGTGAATTCTGGAGATGCCATCGTGGTCCGCGGTCTGCACCGTATAGTAACGTGGCGTCGGGTCGGTGCCTTCCCGCCTGAGCCCCGTAAGCAGCACCGAGCCGTCCGGCCGCAGGTGCGAGAAGCGAAGCTCCGATTCGGACTCACGGTCTCACCTGAGCCTCCTCTGCCAGCTTGGGACGCAGAGCAAAGGCGGCCTCACGCGTGCGAGTCGTGTCCTTGGGAGGTGTCCGCGTGGCTTCTGCGTGGCTTCCACAAGGCACAGGGGACTCTGGCTGGGAGCAGCAGGGCCGGAGCCTGTTAGGCAGCCAGGGCCTCGTTGGTGCACAGGCCCCGCTTGCTCGCGACCAGCCCCGCCATGATGCGCCGGTAGCGGGACCCCGGCCGCGGGCGCTGTCCCGTCGCCGCCCTGAGGCTGCCCCTGGCCGAGAGCTGTTGGAGAAGCACCGAGGCTGGCGAGCCCCCTGCGGTTCCAGCGCGCTGCGCTCGGCAGGTAGTGCGCGCCCCTGCGCCAGCCACCACTGGGGATGTTGTTGCTTTAATGCCACACGTCACACTGGGTTAACGCTGGGCGCTCTCAGCTATCGTGAAACAGTAACTCCAGCCCGGCCGGTGCTGCTCAGTGGATAGAGCATCAGCCCACACACTGAAGGGTCCAGGGTTCGAGTCCTAGTCCCGGTCGGGAGGCAACCAATCAATGTGTCTCTCTCACATCGACGTTTCTCTCTTTCTCTCTCTCTCTCTCCCTCTCTCCTCTTTCCCTCCCTCCTTCCACTCTCTCTAAAAATCAGTGGAAAAATATCCTCAGGCCTTAGCCAGTGTGGCTCAGTGGATAGAGCATGGGCCTACGGACCGCAGGGTCCCAGGTTCAATTCCGGTCAAGGGCACATACCTCCTCCCCAGCCCGGACCCTGGTCAGGGCTCATACAGGAGGCAACCCATCGATGTGTCTCTCTCACATTGATGTTTCTCTGTCTCTCCCTCTCTCTTCCACTCTCTTCAAAAATCAATGGAAAAATATCCTTGGGTGGAGATGAAAAAAAAAATATCCTTGGGTGAGGATTAACAAAATAATAACTTTAACATGTTTCCTGCTGCAAAAGTAATTCATAAGCAGCACAGAAAGTTCAGAAAATATGGGTGAACGTGGAAAGACTGAAGCAGGTGCCCCCCCCCCAGAGGTCACCTGGTGGACGCATGCGTGCGGGGCCACCTTGCAGTGCAGGGGGCGTTTGGGGGGGTCAGGAGGGCTCGTGGAGGCGGCTGTCAGCGACACGCCTGGTGTCAGCGAGACGCGCCCGGAATAAAGACGGCTCCCGGGAGCTCACGCACCCCAGGCCGCACGGCCTCGGGCTGCGATCATTACACAAAACAACTCTCTCATTAGACGCTGCTCTCCGGCTCCAGTCTCCATGGAAACTGGGGGTTCGGATGCATTAAGATATTTTTGTCTTTGGAGCTTTTGCGTGACTTGGAACGTGGACACGTGTGCAGGCAGGAAGTGAGGCGCCGTGAGCAGCCCGTGGACGAGCCGGGGGAGCCTGCACACACTCACCACCCGCTCCTCCATGGCCGCTGTGGGCCGGTGGCTCCAGAAGTGGAAACTGAGGATGACAAGGCCA
>PVJC01039316.1:0-16322 GCA_004026665.1 Murina feae | reverse complement strand
GAATGATAGCTTTGCTGGGTAAAGTAATTTTGGCTGTAGGTTCTTGCTGTTCATCACTTTGAATATTTCTTGCCACTCCCTTCTGGCCTGCAAAGTTTCTGTTGAGAAATCAGTTGACAGTCGTATGGGTGTCCCCTTATAGGTAAGTAACTGCTTTTCTCTTGCAGCTTTTAAGATTCTCTCCTTGTCTTTTGCTCTTGGCATTTTGATTATGATGTGTCTTGGTGTGGTCCTTCTTAGGTTCCTTTTGTTTGGGGTTCTATGCGCTTCCTGGACTTGGAAGTCTATTTCTTTCACCAGGTGGGGGAAGTTTTCTTTCATTATTTCTTCAAATAGGTTTTCAATATCTTGCTCTTTCTCTTCTTCTGGCACCCCTATAATTCTGATGTTGGTACACTTGAAGTTGTCCCAGAGACTCCTTACTCTATCTTCATACTTTTTGATTCTTTTTTTCTTTTCTTTTCTTTTTTCTTTTGGCTTTTCCAGCTGGGTGGGTTTTGCTTCTTCATATTTCATATCTTTGACTTGATTCTTGCGATCCTCTCATCTGCTGTTGGATCTCTGTATAATATTCTTTATTTCAGTCAGTGTATGCTTAATTTCTAGCTTGTCCTTTTCAAATTTATCAGCGGTTTCTAGAAAATTCTTGAAAAACCTAATAACCATGGTTTTGAACTCTATATCCAGTCGTTTGCGTTCCTCCATTTCTGTCATTTGTGACTTGTTTCTTAGTCTCCGCATTTTGGCTTTCTGTGTTAGGTGTCCTATAGGGCCCAGTGATTCAGCCTCCCCAATCACCTAGGGTGGACACTCTTATTGTACGCCTTTGAAGGCTGGGTGCAGTCTTGTTGTAGTTATTACTGTGAGGTATCACTGGGAGGAAATGACCTGCAGGCCTTTCTCCTCATTGTTTGGGGTTTAGATCTTTTGGAGTTCTGTCCCAGCTGCAGACCCTTAGGTTATGCTGAAGGCAGGCAGGCACACAGCTTGGGCGGGGTTGTAGGTGTGGTGGGGCGGGGTCTCAGAGTCACCGGGGTGGAGCAACCCACAATAGCTGCCCCTCCGCTGATGCCGCAGTTTCTCTGAGTTTGGCGTCTGCAAGCCCTGGGGTCTGAGCGCGCCTCTCAGTCCCCAAATCTCCACGTCAGTGATAGCTGCGAACAGCACTACTAGAACGCCACTGGTCTTCTGCCCCGTTGCCCTACAGCCCGCATCGCATTCAGTGCAACCCGGGAGTTTATAATTTCCTTCCAAACCGTGGACCCAACCGAGCGCAGCCGCCGCCACTTCCATTCCGTGCGTTCGTGCCTCTCAGTTTTGGCACCGGGAGCTTCTACTCAGTCTCAAAGCACTACTTCTCTTGCCTTCTAGTTGTAAAGCTTCCCCTCCCTTGGTTCTGGAGGATGGCCGTTTATCTGTATAGTTGTATTTTAAAAATGTAGTTGTGGAGGCTGCACATTTAGGTATATACCTCATGCCGTCATCTTGGTTCTCCCCCAAATTTTCTTTAAAAAAATTTTTTTTTTAATGAGGGCTCTGGCTGGGTATCTCAGTTGGTTGTAGTGTTATCCTGATATGCCAAGGTTATGGGTTTGATCCCCAGTCAGGGCACATACAAGAATCAACACATGAATGGTAAATAAATGAAACAAAAAAATTGATGCCTGTCTCTCTCTCTCTCTCTCCCTTTTCCTCTTTCTCAAAAAAAAGGAGTAGGCATATAAGTAATCATCAAAATTTTATTTTTTATACTTCAATGTATTCTTAATATTTAACATTAAAAAACTTGTTATAGAGACAAATCTCAAATCTTTTTTGTTGAGGAAAGGAAATTTTACCATGGTCAAATTTTTAGTGAATTATGAGTTATACCAGTGAGTGTAAAACAAAACAAATAAAAAAACACGGAAAAGAATTAAGGAAATTGAAAGTAGAAAATATTCTTACAGAAATTCCACCTTTCCCAGGAAATCTGGCTACACAAAGCGCCTATGGAAGCAGAGAGGATTGTTGCATTCCCCAGAAGATTGGGCCCTACTTATTTTTAACACCATTAGCATTCTTAGGATAGGCTGAAGTTACTTCCAATTTTAAAATGACCCTGGATCATTTACACTGATTATTAAGAACCCTGTGGTATGATTAATAAATCTGCTGCATAAAGAAATAATCTTATTTCTAACATAGATGGTCCTTGGCATGAATCTACTCTTTATACTGTTGCTGTGAGTTTATCACACAAACTACTTCTCTAAATAACACAGTCTAGTCTCAGGATTGCTTGGCCAACCCTTAAACTCAGCAATAAATTGCCTGGTAAACTAAAATGTGAGACATGAATTCCTTAGTAAATTATGAATATGTTATGACTTTCCTCCTTTTAAATAATGAAGTCACTAAAAATATATTTTTCTGTATTTTCCAAAGGAAAAACTTAATTTTTAAAGTTTAACAGAAAATTGGGGCTAAGGTCCCCTAGGGACTCAAAAATATACATTGCTTTTGGTAAAAGGGTCTGTGAGAACTATTGTTCTTTCTTAAAAGACCAGAAATAAGTAATGGAGAACATGTTTTGAGTTGCTGTGTTTGTATTATAATTGAAAACAATGGTGTGCTTTGATTTGTAGCATATACCAATTTCTATGGTATAAATACTTCCACCATGGCCAATTTCAATTTACCAATGTGATGTTACTAAATATGGAGAAAGAAATGCACTAAAGTACATCATTATCTAGTATTTTCACCATACAGATACAATAAATAGAAGTAAATGATCTTAAGAACATAGACAAAAATAAAAATGTAGCACAATAATTAGAATGTAATATTTGAGGATTTATCTTTGTTTTTAGCATAATTTATTTTAATGTAAATTATGTAATTTTATTTTTAATAATGACTTGTTTAACAACAAGCTGGCAAAATTCTTGGAAGTTTGCTTTAGCCTAGCATTGATTAAACTACACCTTAGGCAATGTCCCCAAACCAGTAATTGTGGAATTACAATTAATAAATGACATAATAAATGACATTATATACTATATTCCCATATACTCATGACCTATATATATGAAAGAATTCCAAAACTCTCTTTTAAGGTAATTGCTTGGTAAATTACATACACAATTCAGTGACAGCCATGTTAATGGACTGTCTTACAGGTATAATGGGATTAATTTTTAGAATTTACCCTCAGTTCAGCCAGATCAGAAAGAGCAGTGTAACACATAATTTCTGAATTCCTAACAAAGTCATCTATCAAGCCTGAAAGAACTCCAGTATGGAACCCATTCTGTGTAGTCAATGAATGAGACACAAGGTAGGAAAGGAAAAAAAGGGAAAGAGAGACTCCCAAAGGATCCCTTCCACAATTAATTATGCAAATCACAAGTAAATTAGACACTAAAACATTTAAGATTGATTGAAAGTCTTGCTCAAATTGCTTTAACTGTGATTCATAAACCAATCACACAAATTCATATGTTAGGTTGTGTAAAAAAAATTAGTAAGATGTAGAATGGAATAAGATTACCTTAATTTAAATGTAAAAGACATGGTTGCTGAAGTATGAGTCTCTTACACTGTTAGCACTAGTCCATAAGATGTTAACAAAATCTGATATGCAACAGTTTTACATATCCCCTTGTGGGAGAAAGATCAACTTGCGATCTGCTTTATAAATCAGCTAGTGTTAGAGTAAGGCTACTGTAGCTAAATGGCTTTTAGATATGCTTCCTGTTTTAAGCTACCATACTTACAAATGAAAGCTTTTTCAAACCACGGCTTTTAATATAATTTGCATATTTAGTAATACATTGATTAAAATTAAACACGGATTATTGCAATTTATTTCAGAAACAGATGGGATGCATTAAGTGAAAAGCCAGAGCTTTTAAATAGAGTAGATTCACTGGCTGACTACTGATGAATGATAAATACAAAAACTTTGTAAATTGGCAAAAAGGGGAGAGGGAGGGAAGAAAGCCTTTTGTGCCCATTTCCTTTCAAGGTTTTCCTGACTAGTGATTCCATGAAATTAGTAATCAAGTTAATTTAAAATGAATAATGCATCAGCTTAATAAGAGCAGATTTCTCAGAAGAAAAATAATGTTTCTACAAACTCTGAATCTTCCTGGTTTGCAGAGCATGTCTTCTTACTTTCCTAATTAAATATGGATTTGGTAAGGTTCACCAGCAGATGGCATTCTTCCATTACATACACTCCTGTTGGACTGCTTTGATTTTACAGTTTCTTAAAACTTCACTAGTTTGTGTAAATTAACCAAGAATTCACTCAATGATAGAAATATTTGGGTCCACACATTTGTTTCTGAAATGATTCTCAAAATAGTTTGGGTCACTGTGAACCTGATTAGTTTGCAAAGAGCATTTCATTTTCTTCCCTGCTCTTTGTATCCATTGCTTTGTTGAATATCATTTACAAAAGCTAATTTGGTAAGAATAATGTATATATGTCTCTGTTAGCCCCTTGTCAGTTATTTCATCAGAGTTGGATAACTAAGTTTTTGCCTCACTTGACCTCTATAGCAGTGTGCTATAATCCAGTCAGATCACATTAATATGCCAGTTCCATCAAAAAAAATAATTTTTGCATATAAGCTATTTTATTATATTCATTTTATGAAACACCAGCATTTTACAACTTAATTTAGCAAAATCCCGCTAGCTTGCTTGACTATCCAATTCTTATTAACCTAGGCAATTAAATCTCAGAATGCCATTAAAAGAAAACCCTTCAAATAGGTAAAGGATTTATAATTTAATCTTAATACATTTTTCTTCTTTTTTTTTCTGAGTTAAAGGTGAAAAGGGAATTTGATCCATAATATCTAAATAATGTTTACAGCCTAACCGGTTTGGCTCAGTGGATAGAGCATTGGCCTGCAGACTCAAGGGTCCCAGGTTCGATTCTGGTCAAGAGCATGTACCTTGGTTTCGGGCACATTCCTGGTGGGGAGTGTGCAGGAGGGCTGATCAATGTTTCTCTCATCAATGTTTCTAACTCTCTATCCCTCTCTCTTCTCTCTGTGAAAAATCAATAAAACATATTTTAAATAAATAAATAAATGTTTACTCTATTCAAAACCTTCACTGGACAGACAGTACAGACATCTTATTAATATCTAGACTCAAATTCACCATTTTCAATTGAACTGGGTTGTTGAAAGTAAAGTACTAATCAACTATTATATATGAAGTCAACTAATATATGCTAATTATAAACTCTCAGAATAAGCAAAACTGGGCAGTTTAAAGCACAGACGTTCACTTCATAATGGATAAATGGCTTATATTTCAAGAAACCAAAGGATACTACTCGTTTTTCTATAACTTCTGATGATTTTGTTTCTTAAAAGCACACATAAATACCAAACACAGGAAAAAAAATGTTAAGCAAAATCCTGATAATAGTAACACCATGCTGTGGAGGTTTTATTTTGTTTTGCTTTGTTTTGTTTTTAAATGTAAAACATTACCAAAAATTACATCCAGCTTTTTCAAAGTTTGATTAATTACTCAAAATTACTTAAAAGGTCAGTTCTCAACTTCACTACTATGGATTACTCTAACATGAAGTGCTTGTCACCTATCGAGAGTTGTGAAAATCCCCCTGTAGCCAATGTGTTTTGTTTGGATTGAGATGGCATGCAGTTGATGGCTGTGACCTTCATGGTGGCTTAGATCCCTGGCTGGCACTGATTTTTGATTTAGGGCCGATCTGCTGCGCTTGTCACAGGCTACAAGGTGCTTTCCATGCACTAATGGAACAGCTCAAGGGCAGAGGGGCCCTGTAAATGTCTGTCTCTCACCGACCATGAGCTAAATAAAGAGGTGAGTTTTCTACATGTGAATGACAGACTCTGAGATTACATGTAGGAGGCAATTCAAAGTTTTTAAACCTGCTCAGACTTCATGAAAATAACAAGCATTTGCAAAGTGCAAACTCTAAGGTTATTCTGCCTGCTAATGAATATGTATCTGCACTGTTAAAATGAAATATTTAACACAAATATTAATAATATATCTTCATTTGGTGGAAGGGAATTAACGAACAGTTGATGTGTCCTTTGGTTCAACTATAGTTTTTAATAAATTCTGCTACTTAATGATGTCTTCAACAGAAAATTGTGTATGTCTCAATTTTTTCCTTTTAAGAAAACACAAAATGGTATGATAACTGTTATAGAAAAATAAATTTTCAGACAAAATTTAAAATCTTGCCCTATGTATCATTTTGCCTAGGCATCTTGACCACTAAACAATGTTCTAGATATGCAGTTTTTTTTAAAAAAGGTGAAATTTTCCTTCTGCCTTTGATCAGAGTAATTCATACCAAGAGGCAAATAAACATAGTAGTACATTTAAAAGTGAACAAATCATATTCATTCTTCAAGACTCAGTTCAATGCTATCACCTTTAAAAGCAAAAGAAGTCTCTAAAAGAAGTCGTCTTACCTTCTTTGAATTTCTTACTGATACATGATTGTGTATTTCCTAGTTATTACTGCCCTTTATCTTGTAGATATTCCCTCATTTTCTGTAACAGACTATAATCTCCTTAACAGCAATTACCACATGTTTTTAACTTTATAACTATCACCTTACCTAGCCCAACACTGAATAAGTGCTCAATACATGTTTGCTGAATGAATGAATGATAAATAATTGACTACAACATTGTAGCAGTCTCTAGTTTGATGAAATTTTTTAAAAAATATATATTTTATTGATTTTTCACAGAGAGGAAGGGAGAGGGATAGAGTGTTAGAAACATCAATGAGAGAGAAACATCGACCAGCTGCCTCCTGCACACCGTCTACTGGGGATGTGCCCACAACCAAGGTATGTGCCCTTGACCAGAATCGAACCCAGGACCGTTGAGTCTGCAGGCCGACACTCTATCCACTGAGCCAAACCAGCCAGGGCAGTTAGATGAAATTTTAAAGCTCTTAGATTTTATCATTAACATTAATGCCTGTCTGATTTCCTAAACTTCTACATTAGTCACCACATACAGGTGAATTGCCCTCTAACATCAGAAATCTCACTTTGGGGTTTCTGATTCCTCTCTGACTTTACCTTCTATCAGCAAGACCACATGCTTATTCTCATTTAAGACAGCTCTACAGCCAAGCTCACCAAACCAACACTCTCCTACTCATACTATTCAGATCCCTTCTATGTATATGATATCCTTACATTCTTTCACTTGACCACACAGTAATTCACAATATTAAACTTCATCCATTTCTGAGAAGTCTTTGAAACCTTCCCATGGGAAATTGCCTTCTCAGTTCATTAATGCACTAATGCTTTATTGAGTGCCTACTATGTACCGACATTAAAAATTAATTAGAATATAGTGCTGTGCACCTCAGGAGGTACCAGGAAGTATCATGGAATAACACTAGAAACACAGGGTACATCTTATTGGATGGGGAAATTTATAATTTAAACATTATTTTTACATTAAAATAAGCACAGATAAAGTAAGGAATAGAACGCAAAATTTATAAACATTTTTAAAACAAAAATTTTCCACTTTCAGTGGACTGCTTCAGTGGAATGTGAATTCATTCTCTTCTGCCAATCAAGATGATGCAATTTAAATTTTTCAATAAACTGTATTAAAGAACACATATTTTAGAATAAGAAAGTCTTAACCCAACTACTTCTCTTTCTAATTATGTTCATTGGGTGAGTTACTTCTTGTGCTTAGTTACTTCATTACTAACTGGTCTCATCTATAAAATATGCATAATATCTACCTTTCAGGGCAATTAGAAAGATTACATAAGTTAAATAAGCAAATGCTTATAAAGTAAAAAGACAGCATCCACTATGTATTAAATGATCTTTTCTCCTTCCCATAGTCTCTTTGGGAAGTTTATTTATCCCCTAAAAGAAATCTACCAGATCCTAAAGTTATTGCACAAGTCTGCCACTTCAAAGCCTTTCACCTATAGTGAACACACAATTCAACATACAGATAATGTATTATAGAATTATATGCTTAAAACCTATATATTTTTAAATTTCAATAAAAAATAAGCTGCCTGATGACTATAAACAAAGAACAAAGAATGATGAAATTGTTTAAGTATGAATACATATCAGTGTTGCAGAGTTCTTCATTTGATTCTACAATACTCAGTTCTTTCTCAGCAGAAAGAGGGAGAACAATTTACTTTCTCAATAAGAAAGGTATAAAGGGAAAATATATTTTAATAACTTGAAATTAATTTGTATTGTATAACGTAGTGTAAAATAAAAATTGCTGTTGACTATGTAAAAAAAAAACTTTGCACCTGAACCACTGGACAACTAATATACTAGTTTAAAAATCAAACTGCATTCTCTTACAATCTAATCTAATAAAAGAACAATATGCAAATTGACCCCCACTCCATTACACCCACAAGCCACGCTCACCAACCAATCGGGAGCAAATATGGAAATTAACTCAACTAAGATGGCGGCAGCCACAGAGCTGAGGTTGCCCCAAGCAATAGAGGAAGCCAGGGCCCTGTGGGCCCTGAACTCTATTCAAGGCTACAAAGTTTCAATTATAGAAGATAAACAAACCCCAGATACCTGCTGGGCTGGGACCCTGGGTTGCCAGGGGCAACCCAGGCTTCAAGCAGGGGGATCAAGGCAACAAAGTTCCAATTATAGAAGTTAAATAAATCCCAGATACCTGCTTCCAGCCAGGCAACCCAGTAAGGACCTGAATCCTGAACGGGCTGTGGGCAGCCTGAAAATGGCCCTCAGCCCCTCACCCAGGCTGGCCACAACCCCATGGGGTGAGGGTCCTCACTGAGGGGCTTGGCAAGCCTGCAAACAGCCATCAATGCCTCATCCAGGCTGGCTAGGCACGCCAGCAGGTAGACATCCCCCAAGGGGTCCCAGACTGCGAGAGGGCACACCTCTCACAGTGCATAAAATTTTGTGCACTGGGCCTCTAATCTAATCTAATAAAAGAGTAATATGCAAATTAAGCATCACTCCAAGACACCTAAGCCACACCCACCAGCCAAGCCATGCCTACCAGCCAATCAGAGCAGCTGTATGCAAATTAACTCAGCCAAGATGTAGGCTGGCAGCCACAGAACTAGAGCAAACAGGAGGCTTCTGTTGCAACTGCCTGCCTAGGCTGGCTGGGCCTCTGCTCAAGATAACAATGTTCCAATTATAGAAGCCACGGAGCTGAAGCAAACAGGAGGCTTCCTTGCCTGCCTAGTCCTCTGCTCAAAGTAACAAAGTTTCAATTACAGAAGATAAATAAACCCCAGAAACCTGATTCCAGCCAGCCTTGCTGGGATGTTGGGTCAATGGGAGCTGTGGGCAGCCTGAAAATGGCCCTCAGCCCCTCAACCAGGCTGCCCACACTCCCATGGGGTGAGGGTCCACACTGGGGGGGCTTGGCCAGCCTGCAAACAGCCGTCAGCCCCTCACCCAGACTTGCCAGGCACACCAGCAGTGGACATCCCCCAAGGGGTCCCAGACTGCAAGAGGGCACAGGCCTGGCTGAGGGACCCCCTCAAGTGCACAAATTTTTGTGCACCAGACCCCTAGTAAATTCATATTCTGCATATAGAAAAGCCCATAAAGACTTCAGTTTTGTCTCTACTTTTAAAACTTTCCAAAGTCTTAAGGTCAATAATCTCACATTATAAATGGCCTAATGTCTTTGTCTCCTTTGTTGGTAAAATCCTTTTACTGCCTCTTTTTCTAGTGGATAGGTATCACACCAAGATTCTACTTTTAGTACTATCTCTTCTTTCTCTGCACTTATTCCCACTGGTGAACGCATTCACTCTAATGGCTCCAACTACCAACTCTATGCCAATGACCCCAAAATCTTTCTCTCCACTTCTGACCTTGATTTGTGCTCCAGTATTCAGGTTCTACCTGCCTTTAGGATATGCCCTGTTAAATTAATTGCCATCCACTCTAACTCAACTCATTCACCATACATCTGAGCATGCCTTCCTTCAATCAGAATAGAAACTTAGAAGTAATCTTTGCCTTTCTGCTCTTTTTTAATTCCCTAGAGTAACTCTATTACCAATTTCTTTCTTTCTTTAAGACACCATTCAAATCTAAATAGTCTTTTCCACTCCCAGTGACATGACTATAGTCCAAGGCCTCATGCCTAGAATGATTAAATAACTTCCTAAGTGCTTCTCAAATGGATACAGGTTAAAATATTTTAAAAGAACTTTGTGAATACAGAATCTCAGGCCATCCCAGGTTTACTGAGTCAAAGTCCTTGGGGGTTAAAGCTCTCCAGTTGATTCTCATGCACAACTAGATTTGGAACCCATGTTACAATTGGTTCCATGTTTCTAATCTTTTCCGATTTTAACAATGTGTATTTAAACATCAATGGCATCATGGCACATCAGCGTATAAAAACTTTCTAATGATTTTCTACTGCAGGCACATTAAGTTGAAATGCCTCTGCCAATTTCTAAGGCTCCAAGCCCCACCCTACTTTTTGACTGAATTCTTCTTAGTGTAACAGTTGAAATCTATTCAATTTTAAGCCCATCTAAGTTCCTTGGTCCTGAGGAAATGATTCCTTCTCCATCTTCCCATGAATCTAAAGACTAACATCTTTCAAAGATGAGCTCCATCTGACCTTCTCATCAAGTGTTCTCTGGTCTTACTAGTCTTTTATACTTTTTCCCTTCTCAGTCTCCTATTGTGATCTATGTCAGTACCACAGTTGCTTTGTAATTTTTCTTGACTTACATTTTTATAAATCTTCTTTCCATAAATATATTGTAAATGATATAAATACAACTATATCAAACTTTTTTTCATGTTTCTCTTCATAATATCTCAAGGCACATTATAGATGCTCAACAGATTGCTATCTATATATATAAAAGCCTAATATGCAAAGTGTCCCCTCGGGGTTCGACAGACCGGGAGTTTGATCACTCGCTATGATGTGTGCTGACCACCAGGGGCAGCACTGAACAAAGGAAGGCCCCGGCCAGCAGCCACTAGGAACCCTATCGGTGCGCGAATTTCATGCACTGGGCCTCTAGTAATTCATAAAATTCATTGAGTGTTACTACATAACATACATATGTATTAACTCATTTAATCCCCACAACTCTATAAAACTTGAAATAAGACTCAGTTTTAGATAAGGAAATAAACATGGAGAAGTTAAATAACTTACTAGGCTTATGTAGTTCACAAGCGTAAGAGATGAAATTCAAACCTTGGCAGTCTTTCCAAAGCTTATGCTCTTAACCAACACACCACAGAATCATACAATGTTAGCACCAGAATGGGCTTTAGTGGCCATCTAGCTCATCTGCCTAGCATTAAAAAGATATATTACTATTTATTAGTCATTATGTGTTTAAGACAGCTGTTCTCTATTCACTTTCCTATATGTTTTTAGGTGTCTTTGAATCTCAATTTATATTGATACTACATAACTCTTTAGATGACTCTAAATGTATGCATATTAGTTACAGTGATGTGAAATTAACAAAATACTATGATAAAAAAAGATATAAGTAAAAATTACCCCTTGGACCACACTGTCCATTTTGAAGGGCATTAAATCATGTATATTTCATTAGAGGGTTTCCTTTTCAGTATTTCTGGGTGTTCGCTTCCATTTTTTTAAGAAAGGGTGTGTTATCTCAGTGAGTTGGCATATGTGTGTGTTTAGTTGGCAGTGGGCGAGGGGACACAGGGCTAAAGCAGAGGTTCTCAACCTGTGGGTTGCGACCCCTTTGGTGGTCTAACGACCCTTCCACAGGGGTCACCTAAGACCATCCTGCATATCAGATATTTACATTACGATTCATAACAGTAGCAACACTACAGTTATGAAGTAGCAACGAAAATAATTTTATGGTTGGGTCACAACATTAGGAACTGTATTTAAAGGGCCAGAAGGTTGAGAACCACTGGGCTAAAGGAATGTTTCTGAAAGTAAATAGACATCAAAATTTGTTTGCGTCAGGTTAATAAGTAACTTGTTTTCTATCCTGTTTATGTGTTGTATACTGCTTCTGCCACAGGGATCTGCTATACCTCAGAGTGAATGAATTGACTGTGTGAAGACCCACATCCCACATGGCTCAGGGTTCAGGTTCTGGAGAAGGGCCACACACAAATGAGAGAGATGAGACAAGAAATAATAATTTGGAAATTGGGTGGCCAGGTGGGAGCCCAACGCAAGAGGAAGGACTCCACTTGTGCCTTGCCATCCTTATTATTCAATTTGGGATACACCTATAGCCCTTAGGCAGGCAATTCTAGTAACAGGCAGACTATCTTATCAGTAAGGATTTACATGACTATCTAGTCGAGAAGTTGCTTCAGCTACCATTGTCTCGACTAAACAGTGGGTGCATAGCTCTGACCTTTGCTAGGGCTCAAGGGTCACCAGCATTCCAGGCTCCTTGTCCACACTTCTGCTAGTGAAGATGATAGGCAGCTTCCCACATGACTGCTATCAAAGTCTATGTACGTGTTTAGGCCTCAGAGTTTGGTTTTTCTGACAGTCAGCATGATCTGAGGGCACCAGAAGTCACTAGAGTTAAATGGCACTCCATGTGATAGAATAAGACACTTCCATCAGCTCACGTCAATGGGAAAAAATGAATTCCAACATTCAAAAGACAGTCCAATATGGTAGTACATGAACTAGGTTTCATATCTTGGAACAGGCACTTTGAAAATTTGAGCCATATTAGAATGTTAAAAACAAATGAGGTAGAAAGACAGAGTCCACTGCTCTATTTACACCCATATTGGATTCCACATACTTATCGGTAGCTCTACTAGAACAGGTAATAAGCAGCTCTAGATTTTTCATGCTTTGGAGTTTTGGAATAGCATGAGTAATTGAAATCCACAGATAATATCAAAATTTAATTTTAGTCAAGATATTAAGTCATCTCCTCCCTCAATGAAGCTTTTATATTAACTAAAAAGCAGCATAACTGACTAGCTTGTATTTCAGCTGTCAGTTTTTTTTCTCTACATCTCCTAGGAGTCTTGGATAGGTATTATTGAGCAATGAGAAAAAAAGATTTGTAGGCCCACTTTCTGTACCATGACTAACTGCATGTATACATTTGCAAGATGGCTGACTGATACTGGGGTTGAAACAGAACCATCATTTTTCCTCACAGACTACTTTAGTCATACACATGACTGCATTAGAGTTGGTGCAAACCCTTCACTTCAAGCAGTACAAGTATTTCATGAATGGAACTATCTTTAATTACTTATAAATAGCATCTTTACAGACAATTACTAAAGTAAATATGATACAGGTACCCTAAGTCACAATTGAAAAAATTCAAGACTAAAAACTACTGCTATTCTGAATCACCTAAGTCTTTTTCAAAAAAATGATTCCCAAAATTCACCTCTGAAGAGTCTGACTCAATAGGTCTGGAACCCAAAATATGCATTTTAATAATTACCCTCCTCAGCCTTTATCTACTCCCTACTCCACTCCATAATTCAGGTATGAAGGACCCATGGACCAGACTTCGAAAATCACTTTCTAAGGCATGAAAAAAAGAGTTCAATCTCCCTGTAGCTGGAGATCATTTTTTGTTTTTCCTGGTCCCACAACCCTCAGGGAAGTTGATTCTCTAACAGCTATGCTGACTTAGAGACCATGTTAAAGATCCAATACAAACTTCCTCCAAAGCAAGAGGTGATAAAAGTGTTAGCTTACTGAGTATATGAAGGTTTAAGGTGCAGCCTTGAGGGCTGCTTAAGGGCACGATCAGGATTATATGTAATGAAATGTACAAGATAGTGATATTGTCCAGCCAGAATATGATTCTGCCATGCTCTGATCCAGGGAGAATAAGCAGCTGCTGAGACCAAACCATGACAAAGGCAATTTTGCCTGTGACATTGGAGAATTTATTCCAGAATAGTTCCCCTCTGAGCCAGGATTTCCACTGTACAACTGCAAAGGTTACTTAGTCCTTGGTTCACCTGCTATTTAAACTTTCTCAAATGCCTAAAATAAAGCTAGTCATTCTACCTGAAATTATGGACTCATAATATGAGAACTCTGCTAGCTAGGGATGAAACCTCTTGTCCCTATTTCCTCTGGTTCATATACTTTGAAAGTGGTCACTTTGTAGTTACTATAAGTTATCCAAATAACAACTTGCACAAGTACTGTGACTTGGGAAAGAAAATAATTTCCTCTATAGTTCCCATAGTTCACAAGTGTCTTTATGAGGATTAAATATAATGCCCATGAAAGCATACTCTCAGAGACCCTGAAAACACTAGAAATTATTAAATAGTATGTAGCAGAAAGGACCCAAACTGTAAACATCCAATGAGAAAGGTTACTCTAATACACAGAAGTTAATCAACAGACTGTCCTCTCCTAGAAAGGCTCCTGTGTGTGTGTTTGGCTTCCCCATGCCTAATCTTGGGATACAAACAGCATGTATTGTGTGTGCTGGATTTCTGTGGATTGTGGCAGAAAACTCTCAGCAAGAAAATAAAATTGTTTTGTCTTCATTTCAGCAATAATAGACAGTAATGTCATGGAGTGTTTCCAGTGTAGGGGCATCTCATCGGACCTCCTCACATCACTGTGCCCTGCCTTTCTCTGGTTCTTTTCCCTACTCAAGCACTTTGACATATTGCAGATGATGCTCTCAGGTTCTTTCATCAATTTAGCATTAAAATTCCTGTGAAATATTAATGAAATAATGTTTAAAAAAGAAAAATGTTCCTACAATACTGCAACATTTTAATGCCTCATTAAAATCATTAGCAATGCTAATATTAAAGAACTTACTTCATCTTTCAAGGACCAAAAAAATAAATCATAATAAAATGTTTGTTAATGTTACATCTGGAGAAATAAATTATACAATGCCTTTCTATATGGGTTTTATATAGTCTAAAAATGATATGCTAAAGCTGCACTATTAAGTACATGAAACTAGTTTTTTCTATGGAAATTCATATTATATTATTTTATAATATTCATTAAACACTGTGAATATTGTTTGTGTTTTTCACTTATGAGAAAAGTATATGGTATGCCTATCAACCAGCCAGGGCTCTCATGACACTCAGGTTGCAAACAATGACATGCTTCACTGACCTAAATGACTTACAAAAGCCATTTATATTCAGTACTCTCATTTATGCTGTGTTTAAAAATGAATAAGAGACATATATTAATAGCAAGAAACTGGTAGGATGATTGCATCACTACCCATCTCCAGACTTATTGCCACACTTCATTCTCCATCAGTTGAACTGACATGAGAATGTAAATGCCGTATATAATAGTCATATAAAATTTTACTACATGAGTAAGTAAGGCAAGTGTGACAGGTTCCTTCTCGTTGTTGACCAACTTTTATTTGGAAAGCAAAGGGGTGTAATGACACGGCAAAGTTCTAGCTAGTTTGTTATCAAAGGAAATCTTTCACCATCAACTGGGGTAAGTGACTTAGAAGTATTCTCTTAAATAAACCTATATATCCTCAGGGGTATTGCATAATACAATACAGCCTCAGCATATAGGCAGATTCAGAAGATCTTAGAAACTTGTTTTCTCTGTCAGAATAATCCAGGGTATAGTCATGTAAATAGAGACAAAGATATAACAAAACAAATGAAACAAAAACTCCACCCATAAAAGTGTTCCCATATCTTCCTAGATTAAAATAAACACAAGAAACAAATCAAATACAATCTCTCAGCCAAAGCTGTTTGATACTTTATTCTATTAAAAATTAATACTTGCTAACAACATGATTTTCACTTGGGCGTGATTTCTCTCAGGCTCTCCATCATGGCTGTGCTATTTGAATGTTTCTTTAGGAACGAATAAAAGATATCATACAAATGCCTATTACTATTTACTATTAATGATTATCATTGTCACTCTAATCATTATATGACTAAAAGATGATAGTTCTCATTCAATGGTAAGAATTGTAGGCATTGGGGACGGCTGCTTATGAATGAAACCAGAATAAATTATTTAGAAAAAGCAACACTTATCAAGAAGAGGGGAAGTGGGGGATTATGCTTTACTATTTTATGTCATACTAGTGGCCCAGTGCACAAAATTCGTGCACATTAAAAGGGGATTAATTAGAGGAAATATTTTAATATTGCTATTTGCCCTTTCTTTATAATAGAAGTGTCAGAGATTAAAGAAAATTAGTAAAACGTATATGAAAATCTTCCTCCTGTCAGAGTCTGGGGTGCACCATGGAACCCAGAGTCAAGTCTTCAACCACCCACGTG
>PVJC01039315.1:0-16319 GCA_004026665.1 Murina feae | reverse complement strand
CTGAACAGGGGACACCTTATTAAGCCAAATTTTGGAGTCTTTTATTACACTGGCAGGCTTAGAGGAATATTGTTTTCAGAGTCTAGGCAAAAACATAGAGGAAGCTTTCCCTTTTATATTCTCCCAGTGCTTTGTCTCCCAAATATGGGATTATACTTGCTGACCTTTTGCGGGCTTTGCAAAAAGCCCTATGTAGCTCTTTTGCAGGAAGCTTGTAACCTGAGCTTGTAACTTGAGCATAGTACATTTCAGATAACTGGAGCACGGGAGTAGCCAGGGCCAGCAGTGGAGCTGCTCGCAAGGTCAGATAGTTGAGCTTAGTTTCCCTATTATTCAAATGAGCAAGCGTGTTTTACAGAAGCCAAGAATAGCAGGGTTAAAATTTCAAAGAGCAGTTTTTACAGAATAGTGGAAACATGAACAAGAAGGCCTATGCTTCATTTGCAGGAGGCATTACATGATTCCCACATGGCTGCTTGGGAATTCTCAGCATACGGCAGCTGGCTTCCCCCAGAGCTAACTCTGCAAGAGGCAGGAAGGCAGAAGCTATAAAGGCCTCTATGAGTTTATCTTGGACATCATACTTGATATTTCTGTGACATTCTATTTTTTTATAACTGTTTTTCAATATAATTGATTTCCTATGCAATGCCACACATTTCATTGCATGCGTTTATTTATTTTTTCTGGTTCCATAAATTCATTTATTTGTAACATCTTTATTGTGGAAAGTATTACATAAGTCCTCCTTTCCCCCCATTAACTTCTTCCAGCCCACTCCTGCATGCCTCCTCCCCAGACCCTCACCACCCTGTTGGCTATATCTACAGAGTATGCATATATTCATACAAGTTCATTGATTGCTCTCTTCCCACCCTCCCTCCCCTGCCTTCCTTCTGCAGCTGCCATATTCTATTTTTGTTGTTGTTATTATTGATTTCAGAGAGGAAGGGAGAGGGAGAGAGAGATAGAAACATCAGTGATGAGAGAGAATTATTGATTGGCTGCCTCCTGCATGCCCCCTACTGGGTATTGAGCCCACAACCCCAGGCATGTGCCCTAACTGTGACCTTGTTTATAGGTCCATGGCTCAACCACTGAGCCAAACCAGCCAGGCGCCATATTCTGTTGCTTGCAAAGTCAGCCCTGTGCAGTGTGGGAGAGGCCTACACAAGAGTGAAATATCAGGAGGCAGGCAACATGGGGGACCTCGGCGGCTGGCTACCACAGTTTCTGAGCTGTTTCTATTGTCTGGTTTTCTCTTACCGTCACATATTCTACCTCTTTGCATATCGGTCAATGGTCAATTGCATGATGGGCTTTGTGTTTAAAGAAACATTATGTTAAAGCTCTAGATTACATTAAAGTACAAGGCTTGGCCTTGCAGGTAAGAGGAAGAGCTCTGTACCTAGATCTCGTTTGCATCTGGGTTGAATCAGGGCTGGATTGCAGGTTTGTCAAGACTATCTGCATTTTCTTTCCTCTAATCCAGTGGTTCTCAACCTTCTGGCCCTTTAAAACAGTTCCTCATGTTGTGACCCAACCATAAAATTATTTTCGTTGCTACTTCATAACCGTAATGTTGCTACTGTTATGAATATTGTAATGTAAATATCTGATATGCAGGATGGTCTTAGGCAACCCCTATGAAAGGGTCCTTAGACTGCCAAAGAGGTCGCCACCCACAGGTTGAGAACCGCTGCATGTGTCTGTCAGCTTTGGAACATGGTGCGTCACTATATCCTCCATGAGAGATAATACATGTACCATGGGGGGAATCTAATTGCATGGTTAGGATTCATGGCATTTCCAAATTACCATATGAGCACTGCATGACTTACTGATTTCCCTTTCCCCCAGGGGAATACTTTCTTATGGGCCAAGCCATCCTCAGCTTGCACCCTGAATTGGCAAGTCTCCCCACAGAATAGGGTTGCTAGCAACCCTATTATAGAAGAACCTGCTCAATGACAGACTGCCCTCTCACCCTTCTGAGACTCTGATGTTTCAGTTCATTGCCCTTTTCTATAGCTCCAATCTTTGGCATAGGGTTATAGTAGTGGCAGTGGGAGCACAGCCTGCCATGGAACCTACTATTGTTACATCCTGCTTGGAATGAGGAGTCTGTACAGTTGCTGAGAAAAGAAAAGAAAAGGGGCTATCCTCTTTATGATTTAATGTGCTTTTCTCATATGTATAGTCTAACACGTGCAGGTGTACTTGTGCCACAGTGTGTGTGTGTGTGTGTGTGTGTGTGTGTGTGAGAAGGAGAGAGAAAAGGGAGAGAGAGAGAGAGAGAGAGAGAGAGAGAGAGAGAGAGAGAGAGAGAGAGAGAGGCTACCACTTTGGAGAACCAAATCTTAAATTTCTTTGCTGAGTTTACAGCTCTAATGAATAACTCTAATGCCTGACACCCTGTAAGGATCTTACTGTAGACGATCCTTTGGTCCATCATGAGAAGCATATGGCCCTGTGACATGAGATTAATGTGCTCTGCTCCTTCTTCCAGCTCTAATGGTGGCAAGTGCAAAATTATGGTGCTCGACTGTCGTGAGACCACCCTGACTGGGTCTGCGGCAAATATTGAACAGCTTTCCCAGCATGGGGATCCTGCAGGCTGTGCAGCATCGCGTTCACAAGCAAGATGCTCAATTATCACAGTGTCTGCATAGGCATTTAGGACATGCTTTAAAAAATGTTATTGTTTCCCTGCTAAATTTGTTCTTGAAGACGAAATTAATTTACCAGGGCTCAAATGATGAGCAATCCGTCTTGGAAAATAGCGGCATGTACTTGTCATAACTCCCGACTCTTTCCAGCAGTTCCGATAATGAGAAGTCTCCTGAGGCTCTTTCTTGGTTTGACAATTGAGGTTAAGCAACTGTGTTTAATTACAGAAACTTAGAAATCTAAGTGGGTCACGAAGGCCACACCTTAGGGGGAGACTACTGCTCCTTTAATTACACACATTGAAACATATGTTGTGCATTTTAAGATGCGCAATTGCGTTTCTTCTTTAGAGGCGATCAAAGAGCCAAAGTCTGGGATTACCTGAGAAGAGGTGTACCCACTAGAACTTACCTGCCTGTTCTGCCATGGAAAGCCCACTTAGATCCTGATTGTGTCCCCTTTCTATTCTTGCCCTCACACCACCTGTTATTATCTTTGACTGTACCCCGCTCTGTTAAATTAATATCAGTCCTCCTTTCCATCCCTTCCTTTCCTTTCCTTCTACCGTGTTTTGTGGGAACTCATATTTATCACATGTTTCTTTCTTTTCCTGATCTGTTCCACCAACCTCTTGAAGTGAACTGAACCCCAGCACCCCATTTCTATTATAGCAGTTTATACTTAGAACATACTTTAAGGCTTGGTCTTTTCTCACGTTAGTACTAGACATCTCACGCTCCTCGAATTTATTATTCCCTTTACTGAGGACCCTCTTCTACATGCTCCTATTTCGGAGGACAGGAATCATATGTCTGCGTACCTCTGAGGAGTGGGTACCATAGTTAGATACATGCCATAGTGCTGGGCATAGTGTGTATAGTAGGCCCTTCATGAAATTAACTAGAGTGACAATGAATTGATTTAAAAATGTGGCCCAGGTTTACTGTTTATAGTTTCTCACCTTCTTTCTCTCTATAAACTTTGCATAATCTGCCTCCCCTTCCATGGGAATATGTTACTCAACAGGTTGAAAATGACTTTTAGATCATCAAATTTCTAAACCCAACTGTCACTTACCATAATTCATTTTATTAACTTCTCTGGCCTTTCTCTTCACCTTCTTTTTTTTTTTTTAAATCATCACACCCTTCAAAGGAAAAAAATGCTTGCATTAATTTCTACCTTCTTTTGTTAGAATAAAGTGATTATTAAAACTATTATGACAGAATTTTATGCTGTACACACTCACACACACACAGAGTACAGGCCCGGTGCATTGATTCATGCACATTGAAAGGAAATTAATTAGAAAGTGGCCGGCGGGGTGAGACTGGGCTAGATGGGCCAGACATGCCCTGGAGCCAACCTCCCGCGATCCCTCCCCCGCTGGCTGCACCTGGGGCAGTGCCAGGGCTTGAAGGGTGCTGCGGAGCGAGTGGGGTCCCTCTTGCAGGTGGGGTTCCTAGGCCTGACCTGCAGGAATTGGGCCAAAACCAGCAGTCTGACATCCCCTGAGGGGCCCGGGAGTGCAAAAGGGCACTCTGCAAAGTTGCTGTGACTTGGCAGCTCCTACATTGAGCATCTGCCCCCTGGTGGTCAGTGTGCATCATACCTACCAGTCGGTTGGCCAGTCGCTCAGCCTTTTATATATATAGACACTTTTCCCTATTTGATTATATTACTGTGGTGAATAATGATAACTAATATTTTTAGACCAGTGACAGATTTATTCTAAGTGCTATATGCATGATAACTCTATAAATAAGATTTACTGTATTTTCTGGCATATAAGACGACTGGGTGTATAAGACAACCCCCAACTTTTGAGACGATTTTCCTGGGTTAAACAGTCTGGATGGAGACCGTATGTGGCACAAAAAGGAGCCGACTAGAGATACTTGCAGTCTCTGTCTGGCTCCATTGATGACCCCTGACTTTTGAGAAGATTTTCCTGGGTTAAAAAGTTGTCTTATATGCCGGAAAATATGGTTATCATTATTTCCACTTTACACTTTATCCTTTAATTAATTTGTATTAATTTGTTTATTTTATTTTATTTATTTACTATTTGTCATCGTGTCCACTTTAGAAAAGAGGAAACTGAGACCAAGAGAGATTAAAGCAGTGCTCGCGGCCATGTAGCTAGTAAGCGGCAGAACCAGGAGTGGAGCACACAGTCTGGCTCAGTAGTCTATGTGCTTCCCCTGCTATAATTGGCCCCTCACAGTGGGACCTGCATTTGATTTCTCCTGGGTTGTTAGCTCTGTGCATGAGACATAGTGGGTGTTCAACACTTTTAGGGAAAATTAGATCGAATTGTCTGTGTCAAGCCCTTGATTTTACTCCTTTGAAAATCACGTAGGCCTACCCCACAGAATCAGGACTACAAGTAAAATCTCCATACACCTTTTTCAGAGCTCTTCACTGCCTCAAGAACATCATGGAAGTGCAAGATTTTACCTGTATTATCAGTAACCTTTACTTGTTGTGACACTGCTGACAAATACTTGATGTGTTGTACTCAATACATATTTTTACAATTCCAATTTTATTTCTAATCACATATGTCTTCCAGTCCAATTGGGAGTTGAGATTTGATTTCTGCCTGCAGCTCTGTCAAATATTAGCTGAGTGACCCTGAGCAACTTTACTTTTTTCAGTGTAATATGTTAAACATGCAAATTAGATTAAAATGGTCTTTAAATTTCTTCTAGCTGAGATTCTTATTACCTTTTGTTCTGTATTCTCAGCAACCTAATACTGATTTCCTTTTTAATAAATCATTGATTTCACAAACATTTATTGAATTCCTGCTGTGTACAAGAGGTTGTAGACCATCGTTGAAGACAAGAAGAAGGAGAATATTAACATATATATATATATATATATATATATATATATATATATATATATTTTGTATATTATCAGGCTGCTTGTTTTCTCTGAATAGCCCTTGATATTCATTGGAGGAAAATAGAGCCCAATTTGTTTTTCCGCAGCACACTGAGCTATCTGTGATTCCAGATTCCTCTTGGGGTTTGGTGCAATTCATCTCATTGTCTATGACAAGGACCATTTCAGTAAGTGTTCCGTAAACAATTGCCTTAATAGTATATCGCATTTGGTGTCACTTAGGTAATTGTGTAGTTTCATATTTAAAAATGAGCTGCAGGTGTTAGAGGGAGAGCAGCCCAGTAGGAAGGGATGGGCCCAAAGAGCATGTCTGCAGGGCCAGGGTGTCTGCAATGCCCTGAGATCCTGTAATTGCCATTCCAGTGATGGCTCTGTCATTTGTTCTGTTTCCACAGACGTGGATACTAGGTGACTCAAGCCATGTTCCAGAACAGCAACAATTCGCCTGCTCCTGGAATCCTCTGACCTCCTTTACACATGTGGCAGTCTTAATTTAGGAAGTCATGCTACCGCTGAGCGGTAATACTAACTGCTATTTATCCAAGATATAATTATATGTCAGATGGTGTTCTAAGTACTTTATAAATATCACTACCTTTAATGCTCACAAGTCCGTAAGGTGGGTTTTATTAACACTCTGATTTTTCTTATGAAGAGTGACAAGAACCTTGCCTAAGGTCACATAGCTCGTAGTAAGAAATAGAGCAGGCATTTATTGCCCAGATGGACTAACTTCAATCTGCTATTAGCCTTTATTTCTAACTACCAAGTACCATTTTAACTCTAAGTATATATTATTCCCTAATTGTCTCCATAGAAATCTCACTTTTTATCATGGACTAAAGTAGAGTCTTTGTTTAAACAAGCTTTGTGAATTGATATACTGCTTATTATTTAAGACACTAGAGGCGGGTGCACAAAATTTCTGCACGGGGTTGGGGGAGAAGGCAGTCCCTCAGCTCGGCCTGAACCTCTCACAATCTAGGACTGCAGCTCCTAACTGCTCGCCTGCCTGCCTGATGCCCCTAACTGCTCATCTGCATGCCTGATCATCCTAACCGCCTTTTCCTTGGCCCCCACCGCTGAGGCTTTGTCCAGAATGACATTGGAAAGGCCGTTTGGCTGTCTGGTCTAATTAGCATATTACACTTTTATTATTATAGATGTGTAATTCTATACATTAAATCTAAAAGTTTTTAAAGATATTAAAATCTACATATCAATGTTACCTCATTCCAAATTCTAATTTGGTTATCTAAGTAGTTATATATGGGAAATGCTGCCATTACTCAAAATGGTTTCAGAACTAATTTTCTCTTGGGAACATTTTTTTTTGGTCTTCATTTTCCTGTTTGGGCATAGAAAAATGAAATGGTCTTATTATGCACAGATAATTATAGTATTCACATAACCTTTAGGAGTATTTATTATTATTTTCTTTCTCTTCAAATTTTCTGTATTTACTGAATTTTATATCAGCCTAAGCAAAGGGAATTCCTCCAGCTTACACTTAAATGGATTTTTTTAAAAAGAGAAAGCAGCATAATTTATACCTTATAATGCATAGCATTTCTGAAACTGCATTTATTAAAGCTTTGCAGACAAATGTGTTTTGGGCTCATTGGCATTTTTCATGGCTTGGGTTGATTATTCAGTGTTGATTTATAGCAGTCTTCCCTCTTCACATCTCTAGTTGTTTCTCTACTGGTACCAAGGAAAATCCTGTACAACATCGACTGTGGAAATATAATTTCTCAGCCTCTTTTTTTGTATAACAAGTTTTGGGATCTCATTTTCTTTTAACATATTACCTATTAGAATAATTTGTAGCTTCTGTATGCAAAACAGAACCATTTTCCTCATTATCTAGTTCAGGATATTTAGATCTATAATAGTGTCAACAGTAAACAACAACAAAACAAAAAAAAATAACAAAACTACTAAGGGAGATGGTATAGAACAGTCTGTAAATATGGGCTATGGAGTCAAAATGCCTAGGTTCAAATCCTACTTCTACCATTTTTCAACTATGTGACTTTGGGACATGTTAATTAACTTTCCTAAGCCAAAAAATGGAATTTGTACAAATAGATACCAATACTAATTGAGCATTTAGCATATGTAAAGCTTTGTATTCATTAACACATTCAATCTTCACATCAACCCTTTTTGGAGGTACAGTTATCATCTCCATTTTACAGATAAGTAAATTGAGGAGTAGAGGGGTTAAGTAGTTTGCTCACATCCAAGGGATTATTGAGACAACTAAAAGCTTTACAGGCAATTGAGTGCTCAACAAAGAAAACACTGAGAAAGGTAATTTCCCAAGCAGTCAGGAAAAGTCCTTGGTCACATGTGTATATCTTTATTTGTAGGCCTTTAATAATATATAAAAGCAGTACAGTTCTACATAAGTACTTGATTATCTGGGTTAAAGTTTTTGAAAATGTGGAAGAAGTAGACACTTTGCCAGGTCACATGACTTTGCTAAAGTTTCAGAGAAACTAGTTTGCACTTCAAACACTAGAATGCAGGTTTTCTGTCTTAACCATGGGTTTATTCTTTCTCATAAGCCCAATGTGATAGAAATGTCCAATATCAAGGAGGTGTGGTTTGTACTGTGTTTCGACATCCCAGGAAATAATGAAGACAAATTACCTTGGTACCACAGTTACAAACTTTTGGCAATAAAAAAAAAGTGATTTATAGTTTTACTTTGTCCTACATAGCCACGATTTATATTTGGTCAAGATATAGTAAAATAGTTCCTTTAGTTGCCTTTCTTTTTTGGGAGAGTGTGGAAGGCCTACTTCACTAATCTTTCAAATTACCTCATCAAATTATGTCTATTAACCTTCTCATTTCATAGTTTCTCTCTTAGGTAGTGACCCTCAAATAAAGAGCCAGGCAGAACAGCTAACAATGAACAGAGTCAGGATGGCCAACTTTTCTTAAGGTTAGAGAAAAATATAGGATCCATTTCACTGGTTTTGGCTTGCTTTAAGCAATTATACGTCAAAACTAAAAACAAAAATGTATGCTTGTGAGGAACATTCCTGTATACCCAAGTTCAAAGTTATTACACAACTTTTAATATTACCAAACTGCCCCATAAATGATGAATGTCATAGTTAATGTGACAAGTAGTCTTTATATGTATAATATATATCCAGAATTCTCTCAGTCAGATTTATTTCAACCTCTCACATAGATACAAGCTTACACTGAATCAGAATATTTTTCCTTTTATGTTCCTCTATTCTTAGGTTAAGAGTGATCTTTTCCTTTACTGTCACTTTCTTTAGTATGACCAGAAATAGATGGCCACTATCTAAATCAGATTGTCAGTGGTGCTATAAGTGATGGATATTCTATGTGATATTAAAAGTTTAAATTAATTTAATCAAAACTGATCCTTATTCTATAAAAAATATAAAAATAAAGTTGCTAAGATTTTGAGAATTTTTATATTTCTTTCTTATTTTATTCAACGTATTTTTGTCCTGTTTGACTAGAAAAGGTAGATTATGGCAATACCAAGGCTATGAAAATTCAAAGGGAATAACAAACATTTTGTAGCAAATTCTCAAAGGGAGATTTGGAAGAAACCTGTTAATGATCCTTGATCTATTTAAATAAACAGTATTTTTCAACCTGGCCACTACTGATGTTTTGGGTCAGATATGCTTTAATTGTTTGGAGTTGTCCTGTGCATCCTAGAATGCATAGCAACATCCTTGGTTTCCACCCATGAGAGAACAGTGGCATCCCTCATCCCAGGCTATGGGAAAACAAAATATTTCTAAGCATTGTTGAGTTTTCCTTGGGAGAAAAATCACCCCTGGATGAGAATCACTGAAATAAAATATGTAATTATTATTTTATTTCAAAATTTTTTTACTGTTTACCACATTATTAGAAAATATGTTGTGTATTTTTATACTTATAACACCAATGATCTACCACTTATCGAACATATGCTTTAAGGACTTATAAAAATGCATGTATGTTCACCTGGTCAGCATAGCTCTATGGTTGAGTGTTGGTCAACCTATGAAGCAGAAGGTCATGGTTCAGTTTCTGGTCAGGGCATATGCCCAGGTTGTGGGTTTGATCCCCAGTGTGAGGCATACAGGAGGTATCCAATCAGTGATTCTCTTTTATCATTGATGTTTCTATCTATTGCTCCCTTCCTCTCTGAAATGAATAAAAATATATTAAAAAATAAAGAATATGTATGTTCTATATAAGGTATGTTCCAAAAATAAAAGCTCTACAAACTAAGCTGAGCTGATGTGCTGAATTTAACCAATAGCAACTTAATATTTCTGTTGTGAAAAATCAAGCAGGTTATTCAAATGTAGGAGACATGGAATTATAATGTTTATAAGGCTTATATTTTGAAATAATTTCAGAATTAAATTTGCAAAAATTACAGAAAGTACTTTATATACTATCACCCAGATTTCCCAAATGGTTTCATGTTCTCTGAGTGTGTGTGTGTGTGTGTGTGTGTGGGAGACGGGGTTGGGGGGATGTATTTTAGAACCATTTGAGAATGAGTTGCATATATGATGCCTCTTTATAGCTAAACTAGAGGCCCGTTGCACAAAAATTTGTGCATTGCGGGGGTGGGGGCCCTCAGCCCGGCCTGTGTCCTCTTGCAGTCTGGGAACCCTTGGGGGATGTCCACTTGCCAGTGAAGAGCAGGCCTAAGCTACAGTCGGACATCTTTAACACTGCTGAGGAGGCAGGAGAGGCTCCCATCACCAGCGCTGTACTGGCAGCCATCAGCCTGGTTTGTGGATGAGCAGAGCACCCCCTGTGTGAGTGTACTGACCACCAGGGGCAGCTCCTGCATTGAGCATCTGCCCCCTGGTGGTCAGTGTGTGTCATAGTGACCAGTCATTCCCAGTTGTTCTGCTGTTTGGGTCAATTTGCATATTACCCTTTTATTAGATAGGATAGAGGCCTGGTGCATAGAAGGGGGCCAGTTGGTTTGCCCTGAAGGGTGTCCTGGATCAGGGTGGAGGTCCCGCTGGGTTTCCTAGCCAGCCTGGGTGAGGGGCTGAGGGCCATGTTCAGGTTGGCCAAGCCCCCCAGCAGGGACCCTCACCCCATGAGGGTGGGACAATCCTGGGTGAGTGGCTGATGGCTGTTTACAGGCTGGCCACAGCCCCCAGCCATCCAAGCTCCCAGCGAGCCTGGCTCTATAATTGAAACTTTATTGCCTTGAGCAGAGGCCACAGCCTGCCTAAGCAGGCAGATTCCTTCATCACCGGGGCAACGAAGCCTCCTGTTTGCTCTAGCTCTGTGGCTGCCGGCCGCCATCTTGGTTGGGTTAATTTGCATATAGTTGCTCTGATTGGCTGGTGGGTGTGGCTTGGGATGTAGCAGAGTGACACAATTAGCATATTGCTCTTTTATTAGATTAGGTACTTTAATGTTTATTTCCTAAAGCAAGGATTTAAAACAAAATCACAATGCAATTGTCAAAACCAGAAAATTAACAGTGATTCAGTACTAATATATAATCTTCAGGTCTTAGTTAAATTTTGCCAATTTTTCTAATAATGTCCTATCCAGGATCACAAGATACATTTAGTTGTCACTTCTCTTTCAATACAAAACAATTAAATTTTTTTTTTTTTGTCTTTCAGGACTGTTATGGACTGAATATTTGTGTCTCCCTCAGATTCATATGTTGACACCCTAACTCCAACTGTGGCTGTATTTCAAGATGGGTCCTCTCAGGAGGTAATTAAAGTTAAATTAAGTCAAAGGGTTGGGGCCCCAATCCAATAGGATTAGTGTTGTTTCAGGAAGAGATACCAAAGAGCTTGCTCTCTCGCTCTCTCTTGTTCTACACACACACAGAAGAAAGGCTGTGTGAAATCACAGGAATTTGGTGGCCATCAGCCACCAATAGAGCCCCGAGCTCTCATTAGAAACTAACTTTGCTGGACATTGGTCATGGACTTCTAACCTCCTGAATTTTGAGAAATTTGTGTTGGTTAAGCCACTCAGTCTCTGGTATTTTTTTTAATGGCAACCCAAACTGACTAATACAATGACTTTGTTGTTTTAAAATAAAAGAGACCAGATACAGTACTTTACTCACAGTTTTAGTATAAAAATCTCTGCTCATCTAAGAGGCTACTATAATTGTACAGGCAATACATGATGGTGGGTGGGTCTAAGATGCTGGCAGTGGTTCATATTCAGGATGCATTTGATAGTAAAGTCAACAGACTTCCTGATGCATGGGGTACGAAGCATGAGAGAAAGAGAGGAGACCCAGTTCCAGCAAACATAACAGAGATCATACCTCCAAATTGCTGTAAGATCTATGAGAGTTTAAATGCTTTCCCAGAACGCAATTTATATTTTGAAATAATTTTCAGTGACAGAATATTTTTATAGATTTCCTACATAAGTTTATTGGATGAAAGATGGTTGGTTGGGTGAATAAATCTCTTCATTCATAGCAAACTTTTATTTCAGGGTAAATTTAACTTAGGATAAAGTTAAATTTACCCTGAAGTAAAGGTTAATAGGCTAAATAAATCAGATGACCACTTTAAGCAATAGCATTTGCAGCCAAAAATATAAGTAATGACTCTGGTGTCCTTTCATTGTTCTTAACCTGATTCTGAAAGCAATTTCAAGGAAGAATTTTCCAAAACGCTTTTAAGCAATAATAGCATCATTAGCAAAAATGGCTATATCTTAAAGATTTTTTTTTCTGTGAAGGAAACAAAATTCAATAATATTTAAAATAATATAACTATTTATATCTGTAGATATAAATATGTCTATCAGTTATATAATTTTTTATTATTTTCATCTCTCATTTCTCTCTGTAGAAAACTAACCACTTTTTCTTTATTTTCCTATTTTTATATTTCCTATGTCTAGAGTATTCTGGCGTGGTAATTAGGGAAGTATTTATACCTTTATCTATATCTATACCATCTACTTCTCTCTATATATTTATATCTATATTATCTATATTTATGTACATATACTTATAAACTTATGACTTATGAAGTCTTTCATTTTCATCTGATAATTGTGGTTGTATTATTTACTAATTATTTTAGACTCATAAAACTGGAAAGCACTTAGAAGTCATCTACCCCAACTCTCTAATCTAGTGTATGAAAATATCATGATTTCCCCCCAAACAGACCTTTAATAAGAATTATATTTTGGATAGGAACACTGGATCCTAATCTGTTGCAATGCTCTTTCTAACCTATTGGAATGAATGTTACAATACTATTTAGATAAGGGAAATTATTGTTATTGTAAGTTGGTTTTTGAGTTTGATGAACACTAATTTATGCTGTAGATCTTTTGATAAAATTCAAAGTCAGTATCATAGCTTCAAAGGATCCACAAAAGGGTCAGTTACAAGCCAAATTATTGCTCTAAAGTCATAGTTGATAGACAGTGTTAAGAAAAGTGAATTGCTATAAATTATGAACTAACAACAGAGGTTTTCTCTCTGAAAATAATTACCTTTGTAATGTGGAGATACTAGCATTTTGAAATATACCCATTGGATATTCTCTTTTAGAAATTAAATTTATTAGGGTGACATTGTTTAATAAGATTATAAAGGTTTCAAGTGTACATTTCTATGATACATGATCTGTATATTGCATTGTGTGCCCACCACCAAGAGTCAGATCATCTTGAGTCACCATATATTTGTCCCCTTTACCCTTTGTCCTTTGCTAATCCTCACTCCCCTTTCCTCTGTTAACATCCATACTGTTGTCTGTGTTCATGAGTTTCAGTTTTATATCTCACACTAGGTGCCCAGTGCACAAAAATTTGTGCACTTGGGTGGGTTCCTCAGCCCGGCCTGTGCCCTCTCACAGTCTGGGATCCCTCAGGGGATGTGTACCTTCTGGCATGCCTGGCCAGCCTGGGTGAGGGGCTGAGGGCCTTTTTCAGGCTGCCCACAACTCCCATTGACCCAACATCCCAGCAACGTTGGCTGGAATCAGGTTTCTGGGGTTTATTTATCTTGTATAATTGAAACATTGTTGCTGTGAGCAGAAGCCCAGCCAGCCTAGGCAGGCAGTTGCAACGGAAGCCTCCTGCTGGCCTCCATCTTGGCTGGGTTAATTTGCATATAGTTGCTCTGATTGACTGGGAGTGTGGCTTGGCTGGTGGACATGGCTTAGGAGTCTCAGAATGATGGTTAATTTGCATATTACTCTTTTATTAGGGTAGATAGGAGTGAAATCATCTGGTTCTGAGTTATTTCACTTAGCATGATGTTCTCAAGGTCCATTCATATTGTCACATGTGACAGAATTTCATCTTTTCTTATGGCTGAATAGTATTCCATTGTATATCTGTACCATCTTTATACAATCATCTCTGGAAGGACACTTTGGTTGTTTCTATGTATTAGTCACAGTGCATAATGCTGCAATCAACTTAGGGATGCCTATTATCTTTGTGAATAAATGTTTTAGAGCTTTTCAGGTAGATACCCAGAAGAGGGCTTATTTGGCCATATGATAATTCTAATTTTTTGAGGAACCTCTATATTGTTTTCCATAGTAGCTGTATCAGTGAGTCTTCTAAATCTGCAGATGGGCAAAGAGAATGTGGAGCAAAAAATTTTTATTAAGCATTCATTGTTTGGCAATCACTTCATACATTACTATTGAACACTCATGAGTCTAGATTTGTTGCTATTCTGGTTCCAAGAGAATTTTCTAATAATAGTTCTCTGTAAAATAGTCATCATTTTAAAGTCATAAATTTTTGCTTTCACATCAAATACTGAAGTATACTAAATGTTGGTAACCTTTTAGAAGTATAACCTAAACATTGTTATAATGAAATATTCCTATTAGAAATAAATTGTGATGCGTTAATATGAAATATTACATCTTTAGGTTTTTTAATTTAAAAAATTACACAATTTATTAATATCAACAAATATTTATTGTTGGCTGTGGGCCCATCACTGGCATATGAACAACAAAATCTAATTGTATCAGTCAATTTGAGCTGCTTTAACAAAATTATCATACACTGAGTGTTTTAAACAACAGACTTTTTTTCCTTTTTCAGTTCTGGAGGTTAGGAAATCCAAAACCAAGGTGCTGGCTTCCTGGATTCCTGGTGAGAGTTCACTTCCTTGCAGACAACATCTTCTTGTTGTGTTCTCGCATGGAGAGCAAGATAGAGCTCTGTAAGCCTTCCTGTTAGGAGACTAATGCCATCATGGGTTTCCCACCCTCATGATCTCTTCTAAAACTAATTGCGATCCATAGGCCCCACCTCCAGTTACTATCTCACTGGGTGTTAGGGCTAAAACAGATGAATTTGGGGAATGACATAAACACTCAGTCCATAACCCATATCCATGTGTTGTCTTCCTTAATGGAACTTACAATTCAGTGCCAAAAAGTGTAAATAAAAATTTCCTGTGACCATTGTTATAAAGTGGAAGAATAAGCTCCATAGGGAGAAGGACCTAGTAGGGAGAACTTCACTTGCTAACACCCTGAAAAAGGAGAGATCATAGTGTGTTTGGGGAGTGAAAAGAAACTTTCTGTCCAGGGCACAGACAGTGGGGCATGGACGAAAATGGGCCCACAGTCCAGATTGTATAGGATCTCCTGGGCCATGCCAAAGGCAAAGAGACATGAACAACTCTGAATTATTAAACTTTGTTTGCTTTGATAGCCACTAGAAAACTTAAACAACAAACATGATTAAAGTGTTGCTTGAGGAGAAGAAATAAATACAGTTTGTTAACTTACCTTGTTTTATTAAAAAACTAATAGCCCTGTGCATGAATATGTGAGCCAGTAGTTCACTGCCACCCTCCAGTAGCTCTCTGCCTGCTGCCCCGCCCTCCCTGCACCCCCCCTCATAGCTTGCTGCCCTGCCCCCTCCTGTAGCTCTCTGCTGCCTGCTTGTAGCTCGCTGCCCCACCCTCCTGCTGATCTGTGATCCCATCGTTACACGGTTGGTCATTACGAGTCAAGGCTTAACGACCATATTACATCTTTATTATATAGGATGGGCTTTTTCAGGCTTTATTTGACATACATGGGCATGGAGCTCAAGCCCCCAACTTCTAATTAGCTTTCCTTCTTCAGAGTTAGGTGGGAAAACATAAAGAAAAACACTCTACTGAAAACTTGACCCTAAACACATGGCCCTTCTGGGCACAGTCACCTGCTCCTTCTGTTGCAGACTCTGCTGGGAGTGTGCTCTCCGAGCTCCAGCAAGCTCCTCCCGCCCCTCGGGAGGGAGGCAGGAGAAAGTCCTTGCTTCCTCACACAGGTGAGCACCAGTCCAAACCTCAGGCAAACTGCAGGCTGGGACTCTACTCCGAGGCACCATCTGTTCCGTTTTTGGAAATAATTTAAGGGATTCGAAGCATTCCATTTTATCATGTGTAAAAGGCCAAGCGGACAGTTCTTTTTGAACCCAAGACCAATATCTTCCTCAGCAGATTCAAGTCAAGACAAGGAATTAGCTAAATAAAGTGAATTCAGCAGGGAAAATAATTATTTCATAATAAAAATACTTTTGCAAAACTGTTATATTTTTCTACCTCCTCCATGTAATATATTCATTTGCTTAGTTGAGGGAGGAATTTTTTTTCTGAAAAAAAAATTCATCATATCTGAAGAGAAGATATGATTATTTCAAATGCAGTGTTCTGTTTGTACATAAAACTGTTTTTTTTT
>PVJC01039314.1:0-16333 GCA_004026665.1 Murina feae | reverse complement strand
GCTGGAGTCCTGCTTAGTGGCTCCCCAGATCCCTTGGTGGCACTGGGGAGTGGAAAAGGAAGGCAGCAGGGGACAGGTGAGTGGGCAAGAGTCGACGGCCTGCTTGACGGCTCCCCAGGCCCTTTGGGGGGCACTGGGGCGTGGGAAAGCAAGCTCTTGGGGGCTGGGGTCCTGCTTGGTGGCTCCCCAGGTCCCTTCCAGGGATCAGGGAGCAGGAGAAGGCTGGCCTGACCACGAGAAGGGGTTTTCCCTGTTTTCTGGTGGCTGGAGGAAGATGGGCAGTAGGCAAGCTTGGGAGGTAGGCAGCACCCAGCCCTGGCCACAGCTCAAAAAAGAGAATAACATGCAGGGTAGGGCAAGAGTCTGAGAGATCAACATAGAGTGGGTGCCAGCTCCAAGCCTGGGAGCAGGCCCCCAGCAGGTAGACACACACAGGAGGACTGCTCTGAGCCTCAGATGTGGCTGGGGGCAGGTCCCCAGTGGCCACACACACACACACACACACACACACACAAAAGGCACCTGGCAGACTGGGGCCATCATAGGACATCCACTGAGGGGTTCAAGACTGTGAGAGGGGGCAGGCTGGGCTGTGGGACCCCCACCCTCCCCCGTGCACGAATTTCGTGCACTGGGCCCCTAAAATACACACACACACACACACACACACACACACACATATATATGGCTCATCTAAACTAATAAAAGTGTAATGTTGAAATTGACCATTTCTTTGGGAGGCCCACCAGCCAATCAGAGCAGCTGTATGCAAATTAACTCAGCCAAGATAGCGGGTGCGGCTGCCTCACCCAGGCCCAAACCGCATTTCTCCCCTCCCTGACCCTGTAAGGGGACTGAGGAGTGGGAGAAAGGCTCCAGGGCCAGAGGTGAGGCCCCCGGTTGCCCGCCTCGCCACCTGCCTGGGGGGTCAGAGAAACAGGTGCCTCGGGCCAGCAGAGAGAGGCCCCCCAGGTGCCCGCCTAGCCGCCTGCCCTGGGGAGCCAGAGAAACAGAAAGGGGCCCTGGGCCGGCAGGGAGAGGCCCCCCGGTTGCCGGCCTCGCTGCCTGCCCAGGGCCGGGCTCCCCGAGTTCCTTCGTGGGGAATCCGGGAGCTGGAGAAAAGTGCCCTGGTCCTGACTACTGGGGGCCTCAGATGTGACTGGGGGCAGGCCCCCAGTGTCGACACTTACACACAGGTACACACAAAGGTGCCTGCCAGACTGGGGCCATCACAGGACATCCACTGAGGGGTTCTGGACTGTGAGTGGAGGCAGGCTGGGCTAAGGGACCCCTACCCTCCCCCCGTGCATGAATTTTGTGCACCGGCCCCCTAGTTTACATATATAAAAGGCTAATATGTTAAGTGTCTGACCATCTGACCAGTTGCTATGATGTGCACTAACCACTAGGGGGCAGATGCTCGACGCAGGATCTGCCTAGCTGCAATGACTTGGCAGTGGCGGTTCTCAGGTGATGCACCCTGAAACTAAGGAGGAGGGAGCCTGATTCCTCACAGGGCTGTGCGGTTCCATCTTCAGCCATGGGTTATGTTGTTGCTGGGGCACTGTTGGCCCCAAATCTGGTTTATTGCACACTTGTGTTCCATACCCTGTATGACAGCAACTTTGCAGAGTGCCCTCTCGCACTGTGGGACCCCTTGGGGGATGTCGGAGAGCCAGTTTTGGCCCTATCCTTGCAAGCCAGGCCACAGGGAGGGGCCACAGGAGGTTGACTCCAGGGGGTGTCCAGCACATCTTGCCCAGTCCTGCCCCACCAGCCACCTTCTAATTAATTTTCTTTGAATGTGCCCCAATCTGGGTCATTGGTAAATATATAAAAAAATGTTCAACATCACTAGTCATTAGGAAAAAGAAAATTAAAATTACAATGTAATACCATTTCAAACCCAAAAGGATTGCTGAAATAAAAATTAAAAAAAAAACAAACAAACAAAAAATCAAGTGTTGACAAGAAAAAATTGGAATCCCTACTTATTGCTATAGTTATGGCACTTCGGAAAATAATTTGGCTGTTTTTAAAAATGTTAAACCTAGAATTATCATATAATCTAGCAATTCCACTCCTAGGTAGATACCCAAGGAAAATTAAAACATGTGTCCATTAAAAAACTTGAACAAGAGTGTTCAAAGCAACCTTATTTATAATAACACACAATTGGAAACAACCTAAATGTCCACCATCTGATGAGTGGATAAATGATATTAGGTAAATCCATATAATGGAATATTTTTAGAGAATGAAAAGGAATCACTTACTGAAATGTGATGCAATATGCTTGAAACAATGTGCTAAGTGAAAGAAGACAGTCATAAAAGTTCACATTTGTATTTTTCCATTAATATGAAATGTAGACAGTAGGTAATGCATAGGAACAGAAGCTAGACTAGTGATTGTCAGGGAAAAGGGAGAAGTGAGAATGGGGAGAGGCCGCTAATGGGTGAAGAGGTGATTTTGAGAATGATAAAAATATCCCAAAATTAGTTTTAGAGGTTGCAAAACCCTGTGAATCTACTAAAAAATAACATTGAATTATGCACATTAAAAGTATAAATTTTGTAGAATATTAGCTATGTCTTAATAAATCTATTGTAAAATAGATTATATAACAAAACCAAGTATTATAAAACACCAGAAGCCCAGTGAATGGAATTCATGCACCAGGGGAGGTCCCCTCAACCAAACCTGCACCCTCTCTAATCCAGGACCCCTCAGGGGATGTCCGACTGCTGGTATAGGCTTGATTCCAGGGATCAGGCCTAAACTGACAGTCAGACATCCTTCTCACAATCCTGGACGACTGTCTCCTAGTTGATCACCTGCCTGCCTACTTGGTTGTCCCTCACTGCCCTCTCCCTGCCAGCCTGATCGCCCCTCACTGCCCCCTCCCTGTCGGCCTGATTGCCCCTAATTACCACCCCTGCCAGCCTGGCTGTCCCCAACTGCCCCCTCCCTGCCGGCTTGGTCACTCCTAACTTCTTCACCTCCCATTGGCCTGGTCACCTCTTACTGCCCCCTGCTGTCCTGGTTGCCCCCCCCTGCCCCCCTCTGCTAGTCTGGTCACCACTAATAGCTCCCCCTGCCAGCCTGGTTGCTCTTCATGGCCCCTCACCAGCCTGGTCACCCCACAGAACCTGCTTGTTCAGTCATTTGGTCGTCCCTCACTAACCACCCTGCCAGCCTGGTCACCCCACACAGCCTGCTTATTCAGTTGTGTGGTCAGACATATTTGTATATAGGATAATACAATTACATATCTATCTTCTTTTTTAAGAGTTTATAAAGTTTGTTCATTCCTTTTTGCATTTTGATATTGATCCTGCTAGTGGGCTTATGGTTTGGATAACACATCCAAAGATGTAATATGCAAATTGACCATCACACCCTCACAAGATAGCTTTCTATTACCAGGCCAGCAGGGGGGATAGTGAGGGATGACCAAATGACTGAACAAGCAGGCTGTATGGGGCAACCAGGCCATCAGAAGGGCTAGTGAGGGACAACCAAACGACTAAACAAGCAGACTCTGTGGGGTGACCAGGCCAGCAGGGCGGGCAGTTGGTGACAACCAGGCTGGGAGGGGGGGCAGTTAGGCGAGACCAGGCTGGCAGAAGGGGAGAGTTGGGGGTGACCAGTCTGGCAGGGGGGGGCAGTTGGGGGCAATTAAGCTGGCAGGCATACCAGTGAGGGGTGACTAGACTGGTACAGGGGAAGTTAGGAGTGACCACGCTGTCAGGGAGGAAGCAGTTTGGGGCAACCTGTCCAGCAGTGAGGGGCAGCTAGGGATGACCAGGCTGACAGGGGG
This sequence comes from Murina feae, assembly GCA_004026665.1. Lineage (NCBI taxonomy): Eukaryota > Metazoa > Chordata > Mammalia > Chiroptera > Vespertilionidae > Murina > Murina feae. The sequence goes on along the minus strand of PVJC01039314.1, from coordinate 12,510 downwards.
GCAGTTAAGGGCAATCAGGCTGGCACACAGAGGCAGTTAGAGGTGATCAAGCAGGCAGGCAGGTGAGCGATTAGGATCCAGTGGTCCAGGGTTGTGAAAGGGATGTCCCCTGAGGAGTTTTAGATTGGAGAGGGTGCAGGCAGGCTGGCTGAGCCACCCCCCCCCACCCGCCCTGCACAAATTTTATGTACTGGACCTGTAAAATAAAGTGGTGTGCACAAAATGGTTTACTTGTCATATAGCAAAATTTACTCACTTCCATAGGCAAAGCCATGCTTTCCAATTTCCAGGTTCCATTTAAAGAATATAATTTCATATTTCATAAATCTCTTTTATTGTTAGTCTGTCTATTCATAGATTTAAAATACATTCTGTCTAATTTTAAAAGACTCTAATAGAGCTTGTGTTCACTTAATTCTTTTGTTTTCTATATAAGGACACTAAAGCCCCAAAGAGTTAAAATCCAGCTTTTAAGCACTTCTGAAACAAATGGATTGGGGTTTAGAAGCTGGGAATTGCTTTGGGTCATGTGAATACAGCACTGGACTGAACAAAGGAGGTCTATATTTAAGTCTCCGAGCTGTCACTTATTAGCTGTCCCATTTGAAATATTGACCTAAATAGTTATGGAAGTGTTTTTGTTAAACTAAAACAAAGAGCAGATATTGGTTGCTAATACTATTAAGTAGAGAACCTCTAAATCTTTTAAAGGGGGAAATGTAACATTAAATTGCCAAAATGATATATACATCTCATCACATCAGTATAGAATAGATATCAATTTCCCTTAATCTGTTTGAATCCCAGTACTATCACTTTTTAGGTGAATGATCTTTTTCATTTTAAGGAATGATGATTTGTCATTTTCAAACCTTAGTATACTAGCTCTTCATTTTATAGTTGTCTTTGGGTTACAGTAATAAGGTCATATTATAAATGAACCAAGTCATAATAAGGTTATACCCATATATATCTACTTCACAGAGGACCCCTTTATTTTGAATTTAAATATCAAAGAAGACCATAGATCTCAACATTCATAAATTAGATCATTAGATCCTTTCTGTGGAAAGGATAAAATATTGGCTTAAAGCTTAATGGACACTCACTCCATCAGTACGTGCATTTCAAGCTTTATCAGCTTAAGAAGGAAAAGCATTAGCACTCATAGAGCCATGCTAAAGATAGGAAGGAAGCAAGCAAGCAGTTTGGTTTTCTCAGGAAATAAAATCAGCACAAATATCATTTGAAGGCTTGACATGGACTTCACTATTAGAGCTACTTTATGATGAAAAGACACCTATCGCCAAAAAGAAAAATCCTATCCATAATTTAAACACTTAAACCGAGTGCTCTTCAGAAGCACATGAAAGAAGACAGAGAGTACATACATAGTAGTGACTGGAAGTGTATGAGGTATGAGCATGTTGCTGTTGTGATGTAGGAGGCATGGACGCTAGTTACTTTATTTTTTAGAGCTCTCCTTAGAAGGTAGAAGTGTGAGTGGAGCCATGACATTTTCAAGTCATATGTGTGTATGTGTGTGCACTCTCAGAAGTTCAATAAAAAAATGTCTTTATACATATGCAATTCATTGAATATTAAACATGTTAAATTTTAAAAAGTTATTCTATATAATAAAGAGGTAATATGCAAATCAACCATCACTCCAACATACAAGATGGCCGACCCTTGTGGTCAAAGATGGCCACCAGAAGATGGCTGGAAGGTGAGGGCAGTTGGGAAGGACTAGGCCTGAAAGGGAGGGCAGTTGGGGGTGACACAGGCCTGTAGGGGAGGGCAGCTAGGGGCAACCAGGCCTGCAGGGGAGGAAAATTGGGGGCAACCAGGCCAGCAGGGGAGGGCAGTTAGAGGCAATCGGGTCAGTAGGGGAGCAGTTATGCATCAATCAGGCTGGCAGGGGAATGGCTAGGGGCAATCAGGTGGGCAGGCAGGTGAGTGGTTGGGAGCCAGCAGTCCTGAATTGTGAGAGGGATGTCCAACTGCCCATTTAGGCCTAATTCCACTGGGTACTGGCCTAAACTGGCAGTCGGACATCCCTTGAAGGGTCCCAGATTGGAGAGGGTGCAGGCTGGGCTGAAGCCCACCCCCCACCCATGCATGAATTTCATGCACTGTGCCTCTAGTTATTCAATATTGATGTTATACAAATGGAAGCATTACAAATCATTCTGGTGAAATTATGTTTAGAAGTATTACCATATTTATACATATCTTAGTGTTTCTAAACCACTCACAATTTCATAAATGAACAATAATAGTTGATACTTACTGGGTACACCAAAGAGATTAGACATCAAACATTTTCCATATTGCAATGAACTCTTTTGACTAATTTAAAAATTTTATAGCTGCTGTTGATTTTTGGAACTTCAGTGTTGTCAGTTTTATATTAGTATTGCTATAAAATATTGATGACCAGATTTGCTTCTTTCCTTAATTCATTGCCTCTATCCTTAGTTTCAGTTCTTTATTATGACTGTATTTTTTTTTTATCTTGCTTTCTTGCCTCACTGCCCTTTTTTGTTATAATTCTAGTGTGGTTTACAATGGCATTTCCTTTTGAAATATTTCACTAACCAGATTCCCAGGGACATACTTAGTTCTCTAGTTTCCTCTTTTTACAAACATCATCTTGCTTGTGCTCAATCAGATCAATATGCTTAGCCAATTCTTTCAATACTCTTCATTGTCATGCAACTCATATTTTATTCTAGGGTTTTTAACTTATACCTCTATTTTGTTTTCTTGTCTCACACACAGAGGTAATACAATTCCTTCAAAGCTTGCATGTTGAATGAGTGTATACTGAGAGGGGTTTCCTTGGAAACATTAAATTCTGAAAGCCTTTATATCTTCCTGTTCATCAGCAACTGAATTGACAGCTGTTGCTCTATAGAAATTGTCAGTTCATTGCAGAAAACTATGCACATTGTTAATAGTAGAGGGTGTCTCACTGGATACAGTAATAAGGAAGAGAAAACAATATGCTTCACAGATAGAATAAATGACTTGTTTTAAAACCTTAGAAATGTTTCATTCTAATATAAATTCTATCTTGGTCTCTTTAAGAATTTGCATTCATTTAGATAGGCTTGATAAAATTATTGCCCATTTATCTTTGTCTTCTGCCATTATTAATAATTAAATATAAAATAATGTGATTTTTGCTGATGCTTTTAAAGTCTGTGCTCTTATTGGAATAAACTATAATCATAATTCATTGTTAAACAAAGATAGATTATACTTCTTGAGTACTTATGAATTTATTGCTTAGATAAAAATCAATATAAAATAATTTTATTCTTTCTTTACTCATTTAATAAGAAAGATACATCTGAAAGTCATTTATATCATATAACAATATTTGCATAGGATTCTTTAAGTTAATTCTTTTTTATTTATTTTATTATAGCCTTTCCTCTTCTTCCATCTTTATTATAAGTTATTAGCTAGATTATATATTTGCTAATTTAATAAGTGAAAAAGTTTATTAAAATAATAACTATATCAATTTAGAAAACACTTTGAAACATTAAGTGAGATAGCACCTATAAAATACAAATATATAAGTGACCAACTATATATCCATCCAACCGTCAGACCAACCAACCTACTTGCCAGTACATATACTGCACACTGCAATCCTATATAATAAAAGGCTAATATACAAATAGACCAAACAGCAGAACAACTGAACAACCAGTTACTATGACATGAGCTGACCACCAGGGCTGTGTGCAAAACATGGGGGCACTGGCCACAGCGGGATGGTAGAGCAGGTGAGCGGGGATGCCAGACCAAGGTGTGTCATAAATTAAAACTGAACGTAGGTGCAATCACCATGATACTGAGAAATCTTAATAGTAAATGGGGTCTTTGTAATAGTACTAGATTTATTATCAAAAGATTGTGACCTAACATAATAGAAGCTGGAGTATTAACAGGATCTGCAAAAGGAGAGGTTGTTCTGATTCCAAGAACTGATTTGTCCCCATCTGACACTGGCCTCCCATTTAAATTAATTTAAATCAGTTTCCCGTGATGCCAGAATTTGCAATGACTATTAATAAATTACAAGGACAAACTCTAGACAGAGTAGGAATATTCCTACCTGAAGCTGTTTTTGCACATGGTCAGTTATATGTTGCTTTTTCTTGAGTTTGAAGAGCTTGTGATATTAAAGTTGTGAATACTTCATCACAAGCACTCTTTTTTTTTCTTTTTTCTTTATTGGTCAAAGTATTACAAATGTGTCCTCATCTCCCAATAACTCCAAACCCTCCCCCCACACACACACTCATGTTCTCATCCCCCTATTGTCTGAGCCCATTGGCTTGGCTTATATGTATGCATACAAGTCCTTTGGTTGATATCTCCCCGCTACCTCACCCTCCCTCACCCTCCCTCCAGGGATCAACAGACCGATCACTGCTTCTCTGTCTCTGGATCTGTTCCTGTCCATCAGTCTATGTTGTTCTCTATATTCCACAAAAGAGTGAGATCACGTGATATTTATCTTTCTCTGACTGGCTTATTTCACTTAGCATAATGCTCTCCAGTTCCATCCATGCTATTGCAAATGGCAAGAATTCCTTCTTTTTTTACCCCAGTGTAGTATTCTATTGTGTAGATGTACCACAGATATTCAATCCACTCATTTGCTGGTGGGCACTTAGGCTGCTTCCAGATCTTAGCTATGGTAAATTGTGCTGCCATGAACATAGGGATGCATATATCCTTTCTGATTGGTGTTTCTAGCTTCTTAGGATATATTCCTAGAAGTGGGATCGCAGAGTCAAATGGGAGTTCCATTTTTAGTTTTTTGAGGAAACTCCATACTTTTCTCCACAGTGGCTGCACCAGTCTGCATTCCCACCAGCAGTGAACGAGGGTTCCTTTTTCTCCACATCGTCGCCAGCACTTGTTGTTTGTTGATGATAGTCATTCTGACAGGTGTGAGATGATACTGCATTGTTGTTTTGATTTGCATCTCTTGTATAATTAGTGACTTTGAGCATGTTTTCATATGTCTTTCGGCCTTCTATATGTCTTCCAAAAATTCATCTGGAATAAAAAAAGACCTCAAATAGCTGCAGCGATCCTGAGAAAGAAGAACAAAGGAGGTGGGATCGCAATACCAGATATCAAGCTATATTACAAAGCCACTGTTCTTAAAACAGCTTGGTTATGGCACAAGAACAGACATATAGATCAATGGAATAGAATAGAGAACTCAGAAATTGACCCAAATCACTATGTCCAATTAATATTCGATAAAGGAGGCAAAAGCATACAATGGAGTCAAGACAGTATCTTCAATAAATGGTGTTGGGAAAATTGGACAGATACATGCAAAAAGATGAAACTCACACCATACACAAAAATAAACTCAAAATGGATAAAGGACTTAAACGTAAGACAGGAAACCATAAAAATACTAGAGGAATATACAGGCAGCGAAATCGCAAACATGTGCTGAAGGAATTCTTCACTGACACTGCTGCTAGGGCAACAGAAGCTAAAGAGAAAGTAAACAAATGGGACTACATCAAAATAAAAAGCTTTTGCACAGCAAAGGAAATGATCAACAAAACAATAAGAAAGCCCACTGCATGGGAGAACATATTTGCCGATAAGGGTTTAATTTCTAACATTTACAGGGAACTCATACAACTTAACAAAAGGAAGATAAACAATCCAATCAAAAAATGGGCAACAGACCTAAATAGACACTTTTCAATAGTCAAGCACTCCTAAAGTGTTTTTTACACTTAATGTGATATTACAGGTAGATATTAGAATAAGTTTAATCAATTTATCAGTCATTGTATCAATGTTGTTTTTATATCATGTTTTTGTTGTTTTTATATCATGTCTTTGTTGTTGTTATATCATGTTGTTATTGTTTATTTATTAATAAATTTATATATTATTTTCATATACATTTTACTAATTTTCTTTCATCTCTCACATTTTTATTATAGAGAAAGGGTGAACAGTGATATTAAAATATTTCTTCTAATTAATTCCCTTTCAATGTGCATGAATCCATGCACCAGGCCACTATTATTTTAATAAACACTTAAATATGACAAACCATTTTAAGAAGAAAGAACCTTCAACCAAAACATTTGTACTCATCACTATATATATTTATGTTTCATTCATCTGAAGTGGGAGATAGACCAAAAGGATTCAGATTTAAGGACTGAGACAAATGACAATCATACCCTGGCTCTTGGAACTAAAATTAAAAAGAAAACAGAACAACAACAACAAAACCAAGTTCATTTTGGTAGTTCTTTATTTTACTGCCATCTATTAGGGGTGGTTGCTTTAAGCTTAAATTATGGAGACCTTATGAGATTTCTACTGAGGATGATAATTTTCCTCTTCCATTTATTTCCATATAAAGTCATAGAAATATACTTTCATTACAGAGAATTTATTTTTTCTAAATTTGGAGAAAAATAATTTCTTTAATATTTTACCCTCACCAGTTCAGCGCATAGGGGCACTGTTCTCTGCCAGACCTGACCAGAACTAATTACCGTGAGTCTTGGGTCCAAAGTTCTCAACTGCCTTTTTAACCAGCTACACAAATGTCCTTTCATCCTGGGGTCCTGGGTGATTTGTGAACCACCCCCAAGCCTGACAAACACGTTCGCTTCTTAACACTCATTCCCAATGTCTCTGCAGCCTGGCAGGGGACCCGCTAGTTAGGACTCATCAATGTTGAGCAGCTTCCAGGCAGAGAAAGAGGCAGAGTGGTGCCATGCCTAATTGGAGCATTGTGAGACACGCGGGGAACGGGCCAGCTGGCTCACAGGCACAGCCTAATGCTGCATTCTGTCGCCAGCAGATGCTGAGGTTATTTCAGCGATGACATATACAATACAAGCAGGACGCGGGTCACACTTGGCATGTCTCTGACTGTGCTCCTCCTCCCCAACATCCCTTATGAAGTTCACCCTAAAGTTTACAGAGTTGAGGCAGCTCTCAAAGTACCAATAAAACCACAGTAATTTCAGGATCTTGGAGCCTTCCTAAAAACCTGGAACTTGCCTTTATGTCAAGAGTGAACTGGAAACAAGCCTCTATACTCTGGAGTTAGTAGCCTGAATTCTTTCCTTTCTTATATCCTTTAGTTAGATGTTCCTCCATCTGTACTGAGACTTCCTTAGGAAAATAGCCAACAAGTTTGGAACCTAAAGTGGTGACAGGACAAGGTGGGGCTTCTCAAGTCATCCTGTCCCCCGATCCTGCGGACTGAGTAACCTTGATTATAGCATTGTTGATCATATTACCTCATCCACACTAGATAGGTCCAACTGGAATGAGAGATTACTTGGAACTATAGCTCAACAGTAAACTTGGAAGGGACATTACCACGCAGAACCCTCCAGGCAGAGAGGCCAGAAAATGGAAAGGATAGTAATCATGTGGCCAGAACACCTGGCCTCTGGCTCCCAGGTCCATGGATATATCAATAAGTCAATGTCACACAACTGAAGAATTTAGGCCCTGGTCCTGTGCTTTTCCAGCAGCTTGCCGAGGTTTGAGTATTCCACATGTACACTTTGTTGAATCTCCTTCAAGACACCTACAACTGAGTAGCACTGGGATGATGGCTTATGGGATAAATTTGGCAGAGCTGGCAAGTCTTCTGTTTTAATAATGTGTCTCTTCCCAGCAGATTTTCCTCAGATTCCACAACCTAATCCTAGTAGGATTAGGTGGGAGGATTTTCAGGTAGCTTATGGTCTCATTCTTATATTGGTCTTTTCTTGTTTTTTATCAATCCTGTTGACTCTCCAAGAGCAAGGCCAGGTAAAATGATTAGGTTATGTTGGAGAAGTGGTAACCAGGTAGTGAAATATTTTAAAAGAGAATGCCATTACAAACAATATTAGAATTACAACAAAAACAGGACATTATGTTACTTTTAGTTTGGTTTACTCTTGTACTTGCAAACAGGTAATGAAGAAGATATACATAAAGTACACTTCAAGAAAATCAGGTCTCGGTGTTTCCCTTTGTTCTTTTTGAAGTTTGCACATCCAGAGTTTGGTGTTCTCTGAAGCTTGTACAGAGTGAGCCATCTGAATTTGCTGCCTTTAATTATAGTTTGGGTCATGGAGAGTATGTACCACTTGTTTCCACCTATTACCATCTAAGAGAATTCAGGTATGTTGTTCCATATTGTATTTCTTACTACATTATCAGGCTTACACAGGGTTTAGTGCAGCAATCCTGGCCATTGCTTATTGCACATGATCATTTTGAGCCAGACTCTGGCAAGAGGGATCAATGGAATTGCTTTGAAATAAATAAATCTACCTCTGGACCTGGGTCAACTTTACTTGAGGCACCATACCTGGATTATGCTGCAAGTGAATAGATTATTGATAAATCAGGGAATTTATGAGGATGAGGGGTGACTATACTAATTTTCAGGCTCAAGATTTTCTCCCAGGTTCTGGATATGAAGTTCAGTGCTATCCAAATTTCACCCATAATTCTGGTGCTTTATTCTTTAGAATAGGAAGAAAAACAATGTTCACTTTTATTAATGTACTAGGGGCCCAGTGCACAAAAATTTGTGCACTTGGGGGGTCCCTCAGCCTGGCCTATGCCCTCTCACAATCTGGGACCCTTCAGGGGATGTCCACGTGCTGGCATGCCTGGCCAGCCTGGATGAGGGGCTGAGGCTTTTTGCAGGCTAGCCAATCCCCCCAGTGGGGACCCTCACCCCATGGAGGTGTGGCCAGCCTGGGTGAGGGCTTGAGGGCCATTTTAAGGCTGCCCAACAGTCTCTTCAGGGTTCAGGTCTCTACTGGGGTGACTGGGCAGCTTGGATGAGGGGCTGAGGGCTGTTTTCAGGCTGCCCACAGCTCCCATTGACCCAATGTTCCAGTGAGGCTGGCTGGAATCAGGTTCCTGAGGTTTATTTATCTTCTATAATTGAAACTTTGTTGCCTTGAGCTGAGGCCTAGGCAGGCAACGAAGCCTCCTGTTTGCTTCAGCTCTGTGGCTTCTATAATTGAAACATTGTTCCCTTGAGCAGAGGCCCAGCTGGCCTAGGCAGGCAGTTTCCTCCATTGCAAATGGAAGCCTTCTGTTTGCTCTAGCTCCGTGGCTGTCGGCTGCCATCTTGGCTGGGTTAATTTGCATACAGCCACTCTGATTGGTTGGTGGGCATGGCTTGGCTGGTGGTCATGGCTTAGGAGTCTCAGAGTGATGGTTAATTTTCATATTACTCTTTTATTAGGTTAGATTAGCTTTCAGGGGTTACTAATGCCATTAGGATCACAGAGAAGTGAAGCATCTATTCTAATTTTATATAAACATATTCAGAAGTCTGTGTTGGGATGGGTTCTGTGATCAGCATTATTTAAGTTTTGCTAGTTGGTTATATTTGTAAAACATCCAGTGCAATAATAATGCCATAATAATTACTTTTGCTACTTTACATGCACATATGCATTAAGTATAATTATTTTCAACCATATACAATAGATGTTTTGTGTCAATGAAATAATTAAATTATTTTGTGCCAACTTATCCTTTAAAGAATAAAATTAAAGTATGATATAGATATGCACATATACACATGTAAGTCCACATACACTCAAGTGTACCAGGACTTAACAAGAATTAAGAACACACAAATCCTAAAGCCGTTTACTATGACTTGAAATTTAATGTATTTATTTTCTTTGTAGTTTCAGATTATTGGGGCTCTAGCTTTATGAAAAATTTTATATATGTGATTTAAGCATATATTTTTGTTTTAGTAACAAATAAAACGGCCTTTGGACAGTGGGAATGACTAGAAAGAAATGAGCATTGCTTAATAAAAGAGGGGTAGAAAAAATAGGCTTTTTTATAGCTGAGATGATGAAAAATATATGTGAACAGTATTTTCAGCTTTTGCCCTTTTCTTCACTGGCCATCTGCCTCCTTTCCAGCTATATGTATTTCTGAATATATATTTTTTTCCAACTGGAAAACTTTGGTTGCTGGGGTAAAAAGATTTGTATCATTATATTATCGTACTAAAGTGGATTATCATAACCCTCATCTTTTATTACAGTAAAACCTTGATATAACTAATTTGGGTGAGAGGTTGTCCATTAAAGCTCAAAGTCTGTTATATAATAAGTAGTTTTTCCAAATGTGTATATTAAAAAAATTGACAAATTAGTTTATCTGTTTTTACTTATGTACACACATTTGTGTAATTAAAATTAAGTATGTATGAACAGTTTAATTTCACTGAAAAGTTTTCTATCTGTATTACAGTGATTTTAAATTTATAATTGAATAGGTCTAGTAAATGTGTGCATTCACCAGTCGCCCTGAGCAAACAAATGCACATGGCTGGGGTGTGGCTTAAGTGCAAATCTGAACATCAGCCTGAACTCCTTAAAACTGCTGTAGAAAGTCAAGCCAGTGACAACAGAACCAATGACCATGCAAGATGTGTGTGATCATGTGCTAACCATTCAAGGAACATTGTTCACAAGTAGTGTCTCTTGGATTTAAGTATGTAGACTATAGCTGTAGATATGTAATATTTACTTACGTTGGTGAAATTACTACAGTATTTTTTCTAACATAATGGCCTATTCACTTGTTGTTAAAAATAACAGTGAATTAAGAACAAAAAATAACCTGCTCATCTAATATAATAAAAGAGTAATATGCAAATTGACCATTGCCCGAGACACCTAAGCCACGCCCACCAGCCAATCAGAGCAGCTGTATGCAAATTAACCCAGCCAAGATGGAGGCAGCAGCTACAGAACTAGAGCAAACCAGAGGCTTCTGTTGAAACTGCCTGCCTAGGCTGGCTGAGCCTCTGCTCACAGCCACGCCAACTTGCCAAGCCATACCTCCAGCCAATCAGAGCAGCTGTATGCAAATTAACCCAGCCATGATGGAGGTCAGCAGCCATGGAGCTAGAGCAAACCAGAGGCTTCTATTGCAACTGCCTGCCTAGGCTGGCTGAGCCTCTGCTCACAGCCACGCCCACAAGCCAATCAGAGCAGCTGTATGCAAATTAACCCAGCCAAGATGGAGGCTGGCAGGGCGGCTCTGCACTGGGAGCCTCTGTGGCCGGCATAGCTGTGCCAGGTGTGTCAGCTCAGTGGGGGGGGGGTTCGGCCTGGGGCCTCCTCGGGGCATCCAGAGCACCCATTCCTGGTCCACTGCCTGGCTCCGCCCCCCGGGGGCCTCTGCAGGGAGTCCAGGAGCAGCTGTCCTGAGTCAGCTGCCTGGCTCTGCCCCGGGGGCCTCCTCGGGGGTGTGCAGGAGCACCCGTCCAGGGTCCACTACCTTCATCCGCCCCCCAGGGGCCTCCACAGGGCATGCGGGAGTGTCTGCTGCACAGTGGGGGAATCTGAAGCCAGTCCGCTGCCTGGCTCCACCCCGGGCGTGTTTGCTCAGCAGCAGGGCCCTACCAAGGGATCCTACACCAGCGTCTGGCCCTGGCTCGCCACCCAGCTCTGCGCCAGGAGTGTCCCCTCAGCGGTGTGGGGCCACCAGGCATGTGTAATTGTGGGCCCTCTGGTGGGAAACGTCCAGGCCTATGCACTCACCATACCTCCCACCCCCCAGTGCACAAACCCTGAAGGGGCTGTGGGCAGCCTGAAAATGGTCCTCAGCCCCTCACCCAGGCTGGCCAGGCATGCCAGCAGTTGGACATCCCCCCCTGAGGTGTCCCAGACTGCAAGAGGGCACAGGCTGGGCTGAGGGATCCCCACCCCCTGAGTGCACAAATTTTTGTGCATTGGGCCCCTAGTTTAATTATAAGCAAATCTTGGTTACCAGCATTTTGAAATTAACAGGGTGTTAATTTTTGCATATGACATATGGACCAGAAATGTTGTCATTAAATCAAAAGTCCATTAAATCGAGATCTGCACAATTGAGGGTTTACTGTATATGCATCTAAGTGGAAGCGAATGGAAATAAAAGGATTTGACATTTGTAGATACCAAATACCTGAAACAATTAACAAGTTCTAGTCTTTGCAAACTTCAATGAAAGCTGAAACTAATCTTATTTATTTATTTATTTATTTATTTATTTATTTATTTTGCCCAACTTTTTTTTTTGTATAAGGTTTCTTGCATTCTGCTTTAATAAACTGGGTTACTATTTAAAAATCTCAGTCTTTGCATTGGTGCTCTTCCAGTGCTTATGTAGTGAAATCTGATTTTCCCTCAGTTAGGGGCAGTCATTGCAGAGTGAGCCAATTCAGAGACACAGCACTGAAGCCCTAGAGACTGATCATTGAGACAGAATGGATTTATTGTTGTAGCCAAGGAAAACTCACTCAGGTTACTTTGACATTTGACAATACAGAAGACTTTCCTAAATTAAATTATATATTATACTAGGGGCCCGGTGCACAAAAATTTGTGCATTCGGGGTGGAGGGAGTCCCTCAGCCCGGCCTGTGCCCTCTCACAGTCTGGGA
>PVJC01039313.1:0-16324 GCA_004026665.1 Murina feae | reverse complement strand
CGCGCGCCTCCGTACCTCTGTACTTTGCTTCCGCCACTCCTCTGAGTCTCAGACTCTTCTCTGGTTGTAGGATTTTCACTCAGCCAGCCGTCCTGTGGGTGCGAGTGGTGTCCGTGTGTTCTTTTCGTGGTTTTTCTGAAATAGTTGTTCACAGCTGCATATACGGTGTCTACCCTATGCCGCCATCTTGTTTCTCTCATTGTGTTGTCTTTATGTGGCTTTGGTATTAGGGTGATGCTGGCTTCATAGAATGAGCTGGGAAGTGTTCCTGCCTCTTGAATTTTTTGGAATAGTCTGAGGAGGATAGGTTTTAGTTCTTCCTTGAATGTTCAATAAAACTCCCCTGTGAAGCCGTCTGGTCCTGGACTTTTGTTATCTGGGAGCTTTTTGATGACTGCTTCAATTTCTTCCATAGCTATTGGACTATTGAGATTTTTTGGATCTTCCTGATTGAGTTTTGGAAGATTGTACTTTTCTAGGAATATGTCCATTTCCTCCAGGTTGTCTAGTTTGTTGGAGTAGAGTTGTTCATAGTATTTTTTAACAATTCTTTGAATTTCTATGGGATCTGTTGTTATTTCTCCTCTTTCATCTCTGATTTTATTTATTTGTGTCCTCTCTCTTTGCTTTTTGGTGAGCCTGGCTAGTAGTTCATCAATCTTGTTATTCCTTTCAAAGAATCAGCTCTTGGTTTCATTTATCTTTTATATATATATATATATATATATTTTTGGTCTCTATGTCATTTATTTCTGCTCTAATCCTTAGTATCTCCTTCCTTCTGCTCAATCTGGGCCTTCTTTGTTGCTCTCTTTCTAATTCTTTGAGTTGTAGAGTTAGATGATTTACTATCATTTTTTCTTGTTTTTTGAGGTAGGCCTGTAGAGCTATAAACTTCCCTCTCAGGACTGCTTTCATTGTGTCCCATAGATGTTGGATTGTTTTGTTTTTGTTGTCATTAGTTTCCAGAGTGTTTTTAATTTCTTCTTTGATCTCATTGGTAACCCAATCCTTATTTAGTAGCATGCTATTTAGCTTCCAAGTGTTTGAGTTTTTTGGATTGTTTTGTTGTAGTTTATTTCTAATATGCCATTGTGATCTGAGAAGATGCTTGGTATAATTTCAATCTTCTTGAATTTAGGGAGACTTTGCTTGTGACCCAATATGTGGTCTATTTTTGAAAATGTCCCATGTGCACTTGAGAAGAATGTATATTCCTTGGCTTTGGGGTGAAATGTTCTGAAGATGTCAATTAAGTCCATCTGTTCTAGTGAGTCATTTAGGATTTCTGTTTATTTGCTGATTTTTTGTCTAGAGTATTTATCAGTGATGTCAGTGGTGTGTTTAAGTCTCCTACTATGATTGTATTGTTGTCGATCTCTCCCTTGATATCTTCCAGGAGTTTTTTTATGTATTTGGGTGCTCCTGCATTGGGTGCATATGTTTATCAGGGTTATATCCTCTTGTTGTATCGATCCTTTAAGTATTATGAAGAGGCCTTCCTTATCTCTTGTTATGGCCTTCACTTTGAAGTCTATTTTGTCAGATATAAGTATTGCTACCCCAGGTTTTTTTTCCTTTCTATTTGCCTGAAAGATATTTTTCCATCCCTTCACTCTCAGTCTGTGTGATTCTCTTGCTCTGAGGTGGGTCTGTTGTAGACAACATATATATGGGTCATGTCTTTATCCATTCGGCCACTCAAAGTCTTTTTATTGGAGCATTTAATCCATTTACATTTAAAGTTATTATTGAAAGGTACTTGTTTGAGGTCATTTCTATTTTGAGCCTGTGTTCTTTATTACCTTTTCATTTCTTCTTTTTACAGCATTCCCTTTAGCATTTCTTGCATTGCAGGCTTGGTAGTGATAAACTCCTTTAGCCTTTTTTTGTCAGCGAAGATCTTGATTTCCCCTTCAATTTTGATTGATAGTCTTGCTGGATAGAGTATTCTTAGATTCAGTCCTTTGCTTTGTAATGCTTTGTATACCTCCTTCCATACTCTTCTAGCTTGGTGTGTTTCTGTTGAGAAATCATTTGATAATCTGTTGGGAGATCCTTTGTATGTAACTATCTGCCTCCGTCTTGCAGCCTTTAGGATTCTCTCTTTGTCTTGTACATTTGCCAACGTTATTATGATATGTCTTGGTGTGGGTCTTTTGAGGTTCCTCTTGCTTGGGACTCTTTGTACTTGTGTAACTTTTTGCTTCCCCATATCTGGGAAGTTTTCTGTCATTATTTCTTCAAATAGGTGTTCTATTCCTTGCTGCTCTTCTTGTCCTTCTTGCAGCCCTATTATGCCTATGTTACTTCGTTTCATGTTGTCCCAAAGTTCCCTTAGGCTCCTCCCCTGCTTTTTAACTTTTTTCTCCAGTTGCTGTTCAGATTCACCTTGTTTCTCTACCTTATCTTCTAACTCACTAATTCGGTCCTCTGCTTCTTCTAGTCTACTGTTGAATCCTTCCATGGTGTTTTTGATTGTAGCTATATAATTTTTCATTTCTTCTTGATTCTTGCATAGGTTGTTGATTTTCTCATCCATCTGGTGAATGAATTGTACAACCATTTCTCTGAATTATTTTTCTGTCATGCTGCATGCTTCAATTTCACTAATTTCCTTTCTGGGTGGCTCCTCATTTTCTTTCCTCTGGGGATTATGTCATCTCCCCATTCTGACTGTCTCCAGCAGTCTCAAACGTGGAATTGTGTGGGTGTGGACTGTGTGGAGTGGGAGCTTCTCACCACCCTAGTGTCACTGAAGAGCTCCAATACTAAAATGTTTGGTTGTTGTCGGTTGGTGGGAACCAGGCTTGCTCAGATTCAATGTTGCCAGCGCTCAGTGTGGCCTTGTGTGTGCACTTAGAACCAGGGACCCCACCTGCTTCACGCTGAAACAGAGATCCCCTAGCCATCTAGCATCAGAGCCATCTAGCATGTGCCAGGAATTAGAGTTCCTCAAGTATCCAGTATTGGCATCTCTGTTGCTTCGCGCGGCCTCACATTAAGAATCAGGGTCCCTGTGTGCACATGCACCAAGAATTGGAGTCACTAGCTCTTAGTGTGAATGCACTGGGAGTCAGAGATCCCAGGTGCAGGTGATAAGATACAGAGTCAAGTCACTGGTGCTTAGTGCTGCCTCCTGCCCGCACACTCAGGGTCCTGGAACCCGTGCTGTGGGGAACAAGTTCCCAGAGTTCAGAGTTCCTAGGCACCAATTCCTGTGGCGTTTGCATGTTCCTAGGTACAGATTCCTGTAGCCGCTTGCCACGGAAACAGGTCCCCAGCCTTTGCATTTCTAGGCACAGATTTCAGCTGCTCGTGTGGCGGGGAACAGGTTCCCAGCCTTTGCCTGTTTCTAGGAACAGATTCCTGCCCCGTGGCGTGGGGAACGGTTTCTCAGATTTCCCAAGTTCCCAGGCTCAAGTTCAGAGCAAAGGGTGTATCTATAAGGTACTTTCGAGCTGCTGGCAAGCCTGCGGCGAGGGGGATGGGTTCTGTTAGTCACAGAGATCCGCTGCTGGGATGTCTAAATTCTTGGTGTCCATGAGTCCGTAGCTGTGGTTGCAGGTCTCTGTCCCCAGTGGTTGCAGGGTCCTGGTTTACTTCTGAGACCAGACTGGGTGGTGCTGTGGCCAGGATCCTAGTTGCAAGCAGCTCTGTTTCTCAGGATGGCGTGGTCTCCGTGCCTGTGCTGGCCGCCCCGGAGTGTCTGGGCTGGGAGCGGAGCTCTGCCGTCTAAGACTGCCCAGTTTGGCAGCCCCTCAGGGGAGCTGCAGAATCTAACTGCCCCTAACTCATGCACTCACACACCACACACGTCCACACATTCCTCTATTGCTCCCTGGCTCTCTCACACTCTCTCCCTCCCTATCTTCCTGCCAGTCACCATCTTTCCTTCCTTAAAAAAAAACTGTACATGTGATTAGCCAGCTGTTCACTGACAATATTTTATGAGCTTATCAGTAAGTCTTTTTTCTACAGCATAATTTTTAATTTCATAATTTGATTATAAAAGAGTCCCATAGTACAAACTAAAATGACATAAAAAATGAAGTGACACGTCTTTTTTTCTTAACACTGTTCCTCTGGTCACTCAGTTATCAATCCTTTCCTCTACCACATGTAACTACTTTTGTTAGTTTTTTTGTTAATCTTTCTATAGATTTTTAAAAAACAAAAACATAAGCAAATATAAAGTTATATTTTAAGTTTATATATTCACAGCATTTTGGAAAACAAAATGTATCATTTTAAAGATGTTATGCTGCACATTTTTTGTTCACTTAATTTATCTTGCAGATCTTTTTTATAGAAATACCTTCAGGGCTTTCTCATTCATGTTCACAGCTTTGTCTACTCTATTACATGGATGTATCAATTTATGTAACTAGTCTCCTATTAACAAATCTTCTATTGGTGGACATTTGGTTGTTTTTAATCTTTAGATATTATAAGTAATGCTGAAAACAATATAATTTTAATAGTTTAGTTATTTTATGTTATACATATAGCACTACTTATTTAAATAGTTGCTTATTGTTGAATAGTCTTTCAAATATTTTATCATAACCAATGCTACAATCAACATTATTGCACTGACATCTTTATGCATATCTATATTTTCCTAAAACAAATTATTAGAGACTGTACTATTTTGTGTTATTTATTACCATAGCTTGATTGCGAACTCCTTGAAGAAAGGAACTTTTTGTGGGGACAAATTTTGGTCCAAGCGTTTGTTGACTAAGAAGTAAAAAGAATTGCTATACTCCTCGGTCCATTTCCACAGAGAAAACACCTACATCTGAGGGCAATGAAAACAGGGAGCCTGGGTAGTCATACTGAGCCACCCTTCAACTGAATACAGAGAAGCTAGGAGTACAGGAAAGCAGTGGAGAAAACTAAAATGGTGTTCCCCCCACCTTTCCAGGAACAATACCACACCAATTTTGTACTAGAGGAGGGAAAATATAAGAATACGGGGATTCTTGGCTAAAACTCTTCCCCTGGTATACAATGATGATATCCCTGACCGTCCATTAGTTGGTCATGTGTTTAAGGTTGCTTCTTTAGTTGTGAGAATGAAATACCATTCCCCATTTGTGACTTTTGACTCATTCTTGGAAGATGGTTGACTGAAGTTAAAATGTAAATGATAGCCCTGCTGGTGTGGCTCAGTGTTTAAACATGGACCTATACACCAAGATGTCACTGCTTTGATTCCCAGTCAGGGCACATGTCCAGGTTTTGGGCTTGATCCCCAGCAGGGGGAGTGCAGAAGTCAGCCGACTAATGTTTCTCTCTCTACCTCTCCATTTCTTTCTCTCTCTGAAAAGCAATAAAAATATATTTTAAGAAATGTAAATGATAGGAGAAAAGACAATAAATCTTGGTACCTTAAGCAGCAAAATCAGCAATCAAAATTATCTGGGTCTAAAGATAATAGGAATATGTCAGTAACATGTCAGATTATTCCTATACAAAAGTATAAGAAAGTGTTGGCCAAGTGTTTTTTTAAGCTTTAGCCCTATATGCCTTGATGGGTACATGATAATATGGATAAAGACATCCTGGAAAAATTATCAGACAAAATAAATAAGCTTGAGAAAAGTATAAATAAAACACCCTGCTTCTTGAAAATTTGTGTAAAAAAAATTACTCAACTTCTGCTGGCAAAGTATTATTTGCTCTAAATGAAAAATCCAATGTAGTTCAGAGGGGCATAGAAAATTAAATTCTATTTTTCACAATAGGTATATAATAAAATTTTCCTTTTTCTGAGGATTGAGAATGTGGACACCAGGTAAGGTTACTGAACAACTGTTTTAATCTCTGCAGTGTTTTTAAATCCCAATAAGTGCCATTTGGATATACTACTAGGGGAAGTGGTGTAGACTGTTGAAAACCTGCAGCAGAGTTTCTCTTTTATTTGTTGAATATTCCTCCTGGTGCCTGATGTTTGACTATATTCTAAGATATCTATCAAGTTTAGCAGCACTTTTATCACCTGACCAATGGCGCTTCCTGACCTAACACAGTGACCTTTCAGATAGCCCAGGAATAATGAACAATCAAATATGTTAAAGGTTTGCTACTGTTCTTTAACAATTCAAAACAAGAAACAATTTAAGTGTTTCTGGCAAGCTGACATTTCTTGTAAATGGTGCTAAGGGAAAACTGGAATGCTGCCATTGGCCATTTAACCGTAATCAAGATTATATAACATGTAAACCCAGAAATGCTTCCAAAATATAATTAAAGGTTTCTTGGCTGTTTGTGCCATTTTATCCTGTAATTTGTTCTATTTATGATTGCTCTTTATCTCTACTAATGACTTATTGTGGACATTTTCCTGAAGTTCAATATCCAGCTTACCTTTTTTCTTTCAATTTTATTTTTTATTACAGTTTGCATTCAATATTATTTTGTATTAGTTTCAGATTTACAGCATAGTTGTTAGACAATCATGTTTTAAAATATTCCCCCAATATTTCAGTACATACCTGGAACTATACATAAGTATTACAATTTTATTGACTACTAGAGGCCCGCTGCCTGTGCACCAGTGGGGTCCCTCAGCATGGCCTGTGGGGATCAGGCCAAAACAGGCTCTCTGACATCCCCTGAGGGGTACTGGATTGCAAGAGGGTGCAGGCCAGGCTGAGGGACCCCATCAGTGCACAATCAGGACCTGCGGGGGGGGGGGACCACGAGAGGGCTCCAGGGCCAGTCTAGCCCATCTTGCCCAGGCCCGATAGGCCAAACCCCAGCAGCAAGCTAACCTACTGGTTGGAGTGTCTGCTCCCTGGTGGTCAGTGCACATCATAGTGACTGGTTGAATGGTGGACCGGTCAGACAGCATATTAGGCTTTTATTATATAGGATAATCTCTATATCCCCATGACTACTTTGTAACTACCAACTTGAATTTCTTAATCCCTTAACATTTTTTACATTGTCACCCAAACCCCTCCTGTCTAAAAACCATCAGTTTGATGTCTATATGTATATGTTTCAATTTTGTTCATTTTGTATATTTTTAAAATTCAATTCAATTGGGGTAATATTGATGAATAGGATCATATAGATTTCAAGTATATTAGGTGTATCAGTTAATAATGCAGATTTTTATAATAAAAGAAAACATGATAATTTCAAGAGAAACATCGAAGGTGCTTTATTCAAAGTAATGTCCATCCCTAGCTACACATTTCCTACATCTGTAGGTAATTTGTGGATACCGTCCCAATAGAACTTTTCTTATTTTGAGGCAAACCATTTAGAGACCCAATTTTCCACATCTTGTATGTTTTAAAGTGCTGCTCAGAAAGTGTGTGTGCCATCGATCGGAACAAGTGGTAATCTGAAGGAGCAAGGTCTGGTGAATACAGCGGTTAATATTTCCCAGGCAAGATCTTTTAATGTGTCTTTAACTGGTGTTGAAGTGTGTGATGGTGTGCCATCATGAAGCAAAATTACTTGCCTGTGTCTTCTGGAAAATTCTGGTCATTTCAAGATCAAAGTGTTCAAATTGATTATTTGTTGTCGGTAGTGATCAGTATTAATAGTTTCACCTGGTTTTAGAAGCTCATAGTACACCATACCTTCCTGATCCCACCAAACTCAGAGCATTCTCTCCTTTCTGAAGCGATTTGGCCTTGTAGTCAATGTTGATGGTTGACCTGGATCAATTCATGATTTTGTGCATTTGTGATTCTCAAAATAAATCCACTTTTCATTGCCAGTCACAATTTGATGCAAAAAAAGACTTTCTTTCGTGTTGTTGAAGCAACATTTTACTTAGGACTTTTCGGTTTTCCATGTGTCTTTCGTTCCATTGATATGACACCCATTTTTCCTTCCTTTAAAATATTTTCCATTGCTTGTAAGCGATTGAAAACAGTTTGCTGAACAATGTTTAATCTTTCTGCAAGTTGTTTTTGAGTTTGACATGTATCATCCAATAATGCTTGCAATTGTTGGTCTTCAAACTTTTTCGGTTGACCTGGACATTCTTTGTCTTTCACATCAAAATCATCACTTTTAAAGATTTTAAACCAGTATTCACAAGTATCTTGAGATGGAGCATGTTCACCATAAGCTTCCCGAACTATGCAATAACTTTTTCTTCAAAATAAAGTAATGAATTAAAACTTCCCGCAAATGCTCTTTTTTTTGGCATGAAACTTGACATTTTTAAGAGTAAAAATATCTATGATGTTAACACCTTTAGCAAATTTGACATATGAAGTTGTGAAGCTTGTTGTCAATGCAACAAAATAGCATACATATCAAATCACATATATATCAACATATGTGTAACTCCATCTATTGAAAAAAATCTGCATTATTAACTGGTTTTGTGCCTGCCACCCCAAATCAAATCATCCTCCATCACCATACATTGGTACCCCTACAACCTCCCCACCCCCATCTCCTTCCCTCTGGTAACCAGCACATGGTTGTCTGTGTTCATGAGTTTCATTTATATATCTCACATATGAGGGAAGTCATGTGGTTCTTAGCTTTTCCTGATTGACTTATTTCTCTTAGTATAATATTATTAAGGTCAATCCATGTTGTCGCAAATGGCAGTGTTTCATCTTTTCTTATGGCTGAGTAGTATTCCATTGTATATATGTACCACATCTTCTTTATCCAATCCTTTTATTGAAGGACACTGGTTGTTTCTATGTGTTGGCCACTGTGAATGAAACTGCAAGGAGCATAGTGGGGCAAATATCTTTGCAATCACACATGTTTAAGTTTTTGGGTAGCAACCCAGGAGAGGGATTGTTGGGTCATATAGTAATTCTAGTCTTAATTTTATGAGGAACAGCCAGACTGTTTTCCATAGTGCCTCTATCAGTCTGTATTCCCACCAGCAGTGAACGAGGGTTTCCTTTTCTCTACAACCTCTCCATCACTTGTTATTGTCATGCTGATAATAGCCATTCTAACAGATGTGAGGTAGAATCACATTGTAGATTTGATTTGCATTTCCCTAATAGCTAGTGAAGTTGAACATCTTTTCATATAACTGTTGGAAGTTTGTATGTCTTCTTGAGAAAAGTGTCTGTTCAGGTCCTCTGCCCATTTTCAAATAGGATTGTTTGCTTGTTTGGTGTTGAGTTGTATGAGTTCTTTACATATTTTGGATATTAAACCTTTGAGCTATTATTTGCAAATTATATTTAGGTGTCTGATCCATTTTGAATTAATTTTTGCACACAGTGACAAACTGTAATCAGTTCCATTCTTTTGAGATTCCATATATTAGTGAAATAATATGGTAATTGTCTTTCTCTGACTAACTTATTTAATTGAGCATAATACTTTCTAGGTCCATCCATGCTGTCACAAATTTTATTATTTTTTATAACTGAGTAATATTGCATTGTATATATGTACCAAGATTTTTTTATTCACTCTCTATTGATGGACATTTGGGTTGCTTCCATATTTTGGGTAATGTAAATAATGCTGCAATGAACACAGGGATGCATATATTCTTTCAAATTACTGTTTTGGGTTTTTGGATATATACCCAGAAGTGGAATCAATGGGTCATAAGGCTATTCCACTTTCCATATTTGAATTCCCTCCATAATGTTTTCCATAGGGGTGGCAGAAGTGTATTCCTACCAATAGTGAACAAGGGTTCCCTTTTCTCCACAACACTTTTGGTTTGTTGATTTATTCATGATAGCCATTCTGACAAATTTGAGGTAATATGTCATTGTGGTTTTAACTTGCATTTCTTTGATGATTAATAACATTGAGCATTTTTTCACATGTCTATCAGTTATCTGTATATCCTCTTCGAAGAAATGTATATTTAGGCCCTCTGTTCTTTTTGCATTTTGTTAATCCTCACTGAAGGTATTTTTTCCATTGATTTGTAGAGAAAGTGGAAGGGAGGGAGGAGGAAGAGAAGGAGAGAGAGAGAGAGAGAGAGAGAGAGAGAGAGAGAGAGAGAGAGAGAGAGAGAGACATCGATGTGAGGGAGACACATTGATTGATTGCCACTTGCATGTGCCCCAACCAAACTGGCAACACAGGTATGTGCCCTTGACTTGGAATCAAACCTGTGATCTTTTGGTGTAATGTCTGCTGCTCTAACCACCGAGGAAACACCAGCCAGGTAGATACTTCTTTCATAAAATTAATGCAGCTCTTTGGGTCTTTTATGTTCCATATAAATTTTTGGATTATTTGTACTAGTTCTGTGAAATATGCCATGGTTATTGTAATAGAATTGCATTGAACGCATCAATTGCTTTGGGTAGTATGGATATTTCAATGATGTTAATTATTTCTGTCCTTTAGCATAGAATGTAATTTTTCGAGTATAAGTTTTTCCCCTCTTTGATTAAATTTATTCTTAGGTTGTTTGTGTGTGTGTGTGTATGTGTGTGTTTTCCTTGTTAGTTCATTTTGTTTTAGATTCTAAATATACATGAAATCATATGGCACTATACTTGTCTTTCTCTGACTGGACTATTTCACTTAGCATAATGCTTTCTAGGTTAATCCATGTCGAAAGGGGTAGATTTCCTACTTACTATCCTACTGTGTACACTTGTTTGGTTAACTTTATTCCTAGGTATTTTATTTTTTACGATGCAATTGTAAATAGTATTGCTCCTATATTCAAATTTAAATTCTTTGTTGTTTAAAGCACTACATATGTCTCCTATTTCCCCATTGACCTCTCCCCAACCACTCCCACCCTTCAGCACATGCCATCACCACCCTACTGTTTGTGTCCATTGGTTATGCTTATATGCATGCATACAAGTTGTTTGGTTGATCTCCTATACCCCTTCCCCTGCCTTCCCTCTGAGGTTGTACAGTCTGTTCTATGCTTTATGTCTCTATTTTTAAAATTTTCTTTAATGATTAAAGTATTACATATGTGTTCTTATCTCCCTCTTATTCTCCCACCCCCTTGCTCATTCCCTCACTTCCCTGGTGTCTGTGTCCATTGGTTAGGCTTCTATGCATGCATACAAGTCCTTTGGTTGATCTTTTCCCTTAACCCCCCTGCCCTATCTTCCTTCTGAGGTTTGATGGTTTGTTCAATGCTTCTCTGTCTCTGGATCTGTTTTTGTTCATCAGTTTATGTTGTTCATTATATTCCACAAATGAGTGAGATCATCTGATATTTATCTTTCTCTAAATGGCTTATTTTGATTAGTATAATGCTCGCCAGTTCCATCCATGCTGTTACAACTGCTAAGAGCTACTCCTTTTTTACAGCAGTGTAGTATTCCACTGTGTAAATGTACTACAGATTTTTAATCCACTCATCTGTTGATGGGCACTTAGGCTGTTTCCAAATCTTAGCTATTATAAATTGTGCTGCTATGAACATATGGGTGCATATATTCTTTCTGATGGGTGTTTTTGATTTTTGGGGGGTATATTCCTAGAAGTGGGATCACAGGGTCAATGGAAATTCCACAGGGAGCAGGAAACTCCATACTGTCTTCCATAGTGGCTGCACCAGTCTGCATTCCCACCAGCAGTGCAGGAGGGTTCCTTTTTCTCCTCATCCTCTCCAGCACTTGTCATTTGTCGATTTGTTAATGATAGCCATCTGGCAGGTGCCAGATGGTACCTCACTGTTGTTTTGATTTGCATCTTTCAGATGATTAGTGACTTTGAGCATGTTTTCATATGTCTCTTGGCCTTCTGTATGTACTCTTTCAAAAGAGGTCTATTTAGGTCCTGTGTACAATTTTTTATTTGATTGTTTATCTTCCTTTCGTTAAGTTGTATGAGTTCCTATAAATTTTGGAGATTAAAACCTTACTTCATATAACATTGGCAAATATGTATCCCCATGCAGTGGGCTCTTTTTTGTTTTGTTGATGGTTTCTTTTGCTGTGCAAAAGCTTTTTATTTTTATGTAGTCCCATCCTATCTAATAAAAGAGTAATATGCAAATTAACCTTCACTCTGGGAAAAAATGGCAGTGCCCATAACGGTAGGGCAGGACGCTGGCGGTGTTACCATGGCAACGGGAGCCCAGCAGGCAATCAGACCACAGGCAGCACCCAGCAGGGCCTGCTGGGA
Source organism: Murina feae (assembly GCA_004026665.1). Lineage (NCBI taxonomy): Eukaryota > Metazoa > Chordata > Mammalia > Chiroptera > Vespertilionidae > Murina > Murina feae. The sequence goes on along the minus strand of PVJC01039313.1, from coordinate 4,243 downwards.
GGTCACCATGATGACCCCCGAGCAGACAAGTGGGGGCCGCAGGTGGCACCCAGCAGGGCCTGCTGGGCGCCAGCTGCAGAGGAGGGGGATCCAACGATGGGGACCCACAGGTGGCGCCTGGCCAGGACAGCTGAGTAGCAGCTGCAGACAAGGGGACGAGGAGACACGAGCCATCAGGGACCCCTCAGGTGGCGTGAGCCATCGGGGACTCCGAAGGTGGCATGAGCCATTGGGGACCCTGCAGGAGGAGAGGGTGCAAGCCATCAGGGACCCCACAGGAGGAGAGGGCGCAAGTCATGGGCACCCCACAGGCAGTGCAAGCCATAAGGGGCCCTGAAGGAGGAGGGGGCATGAGCCATTGGGAACCCCATAGACAGTGCGAGTCATTGGGGACCCTGCAAGAGGAGATGGTGCAAGCCATCAGGGACCCCACAGGAGGAGGGGGTGCAAGCCATGGGGACCCCGCAGGTAGTGCAAGCCATCGGGGACCCCACAAGGCAGTGCGAGCCATCGGGGACCCTGCAGGCAGCACCCAGCCGGGCTGGCCAGGCGCTGGTTGCAGAGGAGGGGCAGGGCCTGCTGGGAGGTCTCCATGATGACCCCTGAGCAGACAAGTGGGGGCTGCAGGCAGCACCCAGCAGGGCCTGCTGGGTGGTGCTGGTGGCAAAGGGGGAGCAAGCAATGGGCACCCGCAGGCAGACACCCAGCAGGGCCTGCTGGGTGGTGGCTGCATCCACAAGAGAGCAGGCAAGTGGGGCGACCAGGGAACAGGCAATCGGCCTGCAGGCAGCACCCTGCAGGGCCTGCATGCCCATCCCCGTGGTGTGGAGCAGACAGGCCCAGCAGAGAGCAGAGAGCCACATGGAGTGGGGCCAAGCCATCAGTAGCACATCTCCTGAGGGCTCCTGAATTGGAGAGGGTGTAGGTCGGGCTGAGGGACCTCCCCACCTGCCCTCCTCCTCCCCCACCTACCTGTGCACGAATTTTGTGCACCAGGCCCCTAGTTTGTTTTCATTGTACCAGGAGCTGTATCAGTAAAGATATTGCCATAACATATGTCTGATATTTGCTGCCTCTGGATACTTCTAAAATATTTATGGTTTCCTGTCTTACATTTAAGTGCTTTATCAATTTTGAGTTTATTTTTGTGTACAGTGTAAGTTGATGGTCTAGTTTTATTATTTTGCATGTATCTGTCCAATTTTTTCAACACTATTTATTGAACACTGTCTTGAATCCATTGTATGCTCTTGCCTCTTTTATGAAATACTAATTGAGCATAATAGCTTGGGTCGATTTCTGGGTTCTCTGGTCTGCTTCATTACTCTATATGTTTGTTCTTGTGCCAGTACCAGGGAGTTTTAAGAACAGTGGGTTTGCAATATGCCTTGATATCTGGTATTGTGATTCCTCCTAATTTTTTCTTCTTTCTTAGGATTGTTGTGGCTATCCAGGATCTTTTATTCCGTATGAATTTTTGGAGAGTTTGTTTGTTCTAGGTGTTTGAAGTATGTCATTGATATTTTAATGGGGAGTGCATTGAATTTATAGATTGCTTTGGATGGTATGGACATTTTAATGATCTTGATTTTCCCAATCCATGAACACAGTATAACTTCCACATTTTTATGTCTTCCTCTATCTTTTTCTTCAAAGTCTTCTGAATACAGGACTTTTATATCCTTAGTTAAGTATATACCTAGGCATCTTAATTTTGTTGTTGCAATGGTAAATAGGATTACTTTTTTAGTTTCTCTTTCTGTGAGTTCACCATTGCTGTATAACAAAGCCATAGATTGCTGGGTGTTAATTTTTATCCTACAACATTGCCAAATTCATTTGTTAATTCTAATAATAATAATTTTTAATGGTGTCTTTAGGGTTTTCTATGTACAATATCATGCCATCTGTGAATAATGACAGTTTTACTTCTTCTTTTCCAATTTGGATGCCTTTTATTTCTTCTTCTTGTCTGATCACTATGGCTAGCACTTCCAGTACTATGTCGAACAAGAATGGTGAAAGTGGGCACCCCAATCTTGTTCCAGTTCTTAGGGAAATGGTTTTAGTTTTTACCAGTTGAGTATGATGTTGGCTGTAGGTTTGTCATATATGGTTTTTATTATGTGGTATGATCCCATTTTGCTGAGAGTGTTTATCAGAAAAGGGTATTGGATTTTGTCAAATGCCTTTTCTGTATCAATTGATATGATTATGTGATTTTTGTCTCCCAATTTGTTTATGTGATATATCTCTTTTATTGATTTAAAGATATTGTACTAGCCTTGCATCCCTGGAATAAATTTCACTTGGTCATTGTGTATGATCTTTCTAATGTAATGCTGGATTCGATGCTAGAATTTATTGAGGATTTTAGCATCTATGTTCATCATGGATATTGGCCTGTAAATCTCTTTCTTGGTAGTGTGTTTATTCAGTTTTGGGATTAGGATAATGTTGACTTCATAGAAATCGCTTGGAAGATTTTCTTCCTCTTGAATTTTTTGGAATATTCTGTGAAGGATAGGTTTTAGTTATTCTTTGAATATTTGGTAAAACTCCCCTGTGAAGCCATCCAGAGCAGGGTTTCTGTTTGCTAAAAGTGTTTGGATGACTGCTTCAATTTTATCAGTAGTTATTGGCTTATTCAGGTTTTTTTATTCTTTCTGGTTGAGTTTTAGAAGATTGTATTTTTCTAGGAATATGTCCATTTCATCTAGGTTTTCCAGTTTGTTGGAGTAGAGTTGTTCATAGTAATTTTTTTTTTTACAATCCTTTGTATATCTGTGGGGTCAGTTGTTACTTCACCTCTTTCATTTCCAAAACTCATTGTTTTTGAGTGCTCTCTCTTTGTTTCTTGGTGAGCCTGGCTAGACTTTCATCAATCTCATTTATCCTTTCAAAGAACCACCTCTTGGTTTTATTGATCTTTCATATTTTTTTCATCTCTATATCATTTATTTATGCTCTGATCTTTATTATTTCCTTTCTTCTGCTCACTTTGGGCTTTTCTTGTTGCTCTCTTTCTAATTCTTTAAGTCAGATGGGTAAGATAACTTATTACCTTTTTTTGAGGTAGGCCTGTAGAGCTTTGAATTTCCCTCTCAAGACTGTTTTTACTATGTCCCACAGATGTTGAGTTGTTGTGTTTTTGTTATCATTAGTTTCCAGGATGTTTTTAATTTCCTCTTTGATCTCTTTGGTAACCCAATCCTTATTTAGTAGCATGCTATTCAGCTTCCAAATGTTTGAATTTTTTGGATGGATTTTATTGTACTTTATTTCTAATATTATGCCAGTGTAGTCTGAGAAGATGCTTGGTATGATTTCAATCTTCTTGTATTTGGAAAGACCCAATATGTGGTCTATCTTTGAAAATGTCCCATGTGCACTTGAGAAGAACGTATATTCCATGGCTTTGGGGGTGAAATGTTCTGAAGATGTCAGTTAAGTCCATCTGATCTAGTGAGTCATTTAGAATTACTGTTTCTTTGCTGATTTTTTTTATTTAGAGGATTTATCTAGTTGTGTCAGTGGGGTATTAAAGTCCCCTACTATGATTGTATTGTTGTCAATCTCTCCCTTGATATCTTTCAGGAGTTTTTTATGTATTTGGGTGCTCTTGCATTGGGTGCATATATTCTTACCAGGATTATATCCTCTTGTTGTATCTATCCTTTTAGTATTATGAAATGGCCTTCCTTATCTCTTGTTATGGCCTTCACTTGGAAGTCTATTTTGCCAGATATAAGTATTTCTACCCCAGCTTTGTTTTAATTTCCATTTGTCTGAGAGATATTTCTTCACTTTCAGTCTATGTGAGTCCCTTTTTCTGAGGTGGGTCTCTTGTAGACAGCATATATATGGGTCATGTGTTGTTTTTTTTTTATTGCTTAAAGTATTACAACAAATGATAGATAGATCTCCATTTTTCCCCTTGCCCTTCCCCACCTCCTCCCTAACCCCCAGATTCTTGTGTCCATTGATTATGCTGCTATGCATGCATGCAAGTCTTTCAGTTGATCTCTTAATTCCCCCCCAACTATCCCCAGCCTTCCAGCTGTAGGATGATAGTCTGTTCAAGGCTGCTCTGTCTCTGTATTTGTTTATGTTTATCATTTTGTAATGGTCTTTATTATCCATAAATAAGTGAGGTCATGTGGTATTTTTCTTTTATTGACTGGCTTATTTCACTTAGCATAATGCTCTCCAGTTCCATCCATGCTGATGCAAATGGTAAGAA